>ONZH01025270.1:0-62286 GCA_900303285.1 Rhinella marina
TTCTCTCCTAGTAGTTATAAATGTGCAAGAGCAAGACAATAGTTATGTGCCCAGTGGGGGGGCTTGTGTGTCTTTCCAATAACAATGTGTTGTAGTAAGTGAACAAACAAAGACAATGGTATGACTTGCCAGCAATTGATTCCACTAATGTAGTTCTTTGTTACCCCCCAACAGGATGGTTTTCAGTGAGTGTATCTGTATTAGGAAAAGCGTGTGGATGGGAGTTGACTCATTCAGTGGATGCTGAAGCATGCAGCTTGAAGTGGTAGTTGTGTTGAATGTTGAAGGTGTGAAGACTGATGGATGCCCAGCAGAACTGTGTGTGAACTGGGTGTGGATATGTAGGAAATGGAAATGAAAATGTGTATGGAGTATAATGCGCATTGGGGATTTTTATTTTCTTTCTTGGGATATTTTTTGGTCCAAATGTTTTTGATTGAGCTCCACATTTTCCTTATTGAATTCAATGAAACGTTTCCAATGGGCCCTTTATGTGTTCATGTCTGTATTGTCAGATCTGTTTGTGTCAATGTTTGTGGTTACTTGTTATATGTTAACTGTACTCCTAACATCAGAGATCTGTCCTCATGGACAGTTGAGACCAGACTAATAGAAAGGGGAAGGATCACACAGTCCGACCAGAAGGGGTGGACTTAAAGGATTCAGGGGAAGTGACGGGTGGATGTCCAGCCACAAAGACATCCTTTGTGCTCCACCCCCTCTTCCCCCATGAAAGACAAGTCCTATGTTAATTCAAGGAAAAAATATGCCATTCATTCCGCATCCAGAAAAGCTGGTATTCTACAAAGTGTGCAAAATACACAAAACAACACATTAAGTTAACACCAACCAGCATTGGGTATCTCAAGAAGGGTCATTAATAAACTGATATTGATGGGGTTGTGTTTTATTTGGTCTAGAAGGTTTTACCCTGCAAAAACTAATACCCATGCATTGCTATTGTTTAATGTGCAGTACTGTGTGTACTTAAGATCAAGTTTAGAATTTCAGAAAAGTTTATTTTTCTTTGGCAGAGGACTACTGTGGTATCATTGGTAAGAGTTATTTACATACAGTGTGGGACTGACAAAAGTTCTAAGGACATTTGTTTTATTTGATCCATTTGATGCAGAGGTGGAGAGGAAACCACCTCATAACGGGTTTTTCTAATATGAACTGAGTTTTTGAATTGACATTTCCTTGATTGTGTGGAACTGTTCAGTACATCTTTCCGGTTGCAGCGAAAAGGAGCCAGGACTGGCAACCTCAGAAAGTCCAAGGGCTGCTACGTCAAGTCAACAGGGGTGTGGTAAGAGACAGTATTCAGTGACTGACTGTCACCCAGCAAGAAAAGGCTTCAACGCACTGGTCTGCTATGCTGATGCATGATCTGCAGGCAGTGAGGGGGGGGAGGTCCTTGTGTCAAAACTCCTCCCACAGACAAGGTAATGGACTGTCTATCACCCACTGATAAGAGGGCTCTAAGATCTGCACTGACATCTACACCTGCTACCCTTCACATACATAAGGAGGGGTCATAGACTGAACTTTGGTAACAACAAACTTCAAGAAATGGACATTTGACTTTACACCAGAGACTTTGTTATCCAAGAAGATCAGAAGTGAATTAGACCTCAGTGAGATACTTCTTGTTAGTCACACACAGTTTTTATTTTTTGTTTTTTTTTTGTTTCCAATGGTCTTAGTTTTTCTGTCAAATGATTAGGCTATACATATAGAATGAGTTCTGTACGAAGTAATTTGTAGCATTGTAATAATGTTTGCTGTGTACGTGATTATTTTTGTATGTATGTAGTAGTAATACTGTACCAGCTTTTTTTTCCTTGAAGAATGGTTTAACTAAAATGAGCCAGGGTGGAGTGTAATCAGAGTTAAATCATGTCTCATTTTAGTGTAAGACCATATACCATGTAATATAGATATATGGTATATGGGTATATAGATATTAATTCATGTAGTAGGTTCTCTGGGAAAGGTCTGTCTACCGCCATCTGGGAATAATCAGCGGTTGAGTGGCTGGTAACTTCTAACATAAATATTCTCCTATTTCTCGAGAAACGATAATTAGTAGCATATCAGTTACTCGAGGAGTAAGGATGAATATATTGTCAGACTCTGTTTTCCCCAGATGGGGGACATCAATATTCTCCAAGATATTGGGATGTAATGTAACTCCACTCTTTATAGTTACCAGAAGGAAATGTGGTCACTAGGAGTTATTCACACGCTCGCCCCCACCACTCCTCCCTCTTCCAAGGGAGGGGGTTGGAGCAGCTACACTGAATAAAGGTCTCCCTCAGAACAATTCAGGCAGCCTCATCCTGGGACAACAACCATGCTGGTTCGTTTGTGTCCAGGAAGAAATTGCCGATTCATAATAATCTTCACCCAGGCTGTAGTGTGATACAGAAGGGGCTCCCTGGGATCATCATTTCCATATTTACACGAAGCTAAGTATAATAAACTTTACTACTTTATTTTTAATCAATTTGTTGGTGTCTGGGTCATCAGTATACGGTAATTATCATTAAGCAATAACTCATTTGCATACATTTGCATACACCATCAGACCTCAGATCGGCTTAATCTGCCCCCCATCAGACCTCAGATCGGCTTAATGTGCCCCCATCAGACCTCAGATCTGCTTAATGTACCCCCATCAGACCTCAGATCAGCAGAATGTTCCCCCATCAGACCTCAGATCGGCTTAATGTGCCCCCATCAGACTCCATAATGGAAGCGCTCACTTGTATTTGCCTGATTGTACTAAGGCCATCCCTGCTGGGCCCCCCCAGAGGTATTGGGCCCGGAGCATCGCCTCCCCTGCCCCCCCCCCCCAGTAGCTACGCCTCTGAGCCTGATGTATGAAAACTGTCTAGGTCTAAGACTTTTTTTGTTGCCCATAGCAACCAATCAGAGCTCCCCTTTCATTTCTCCAGAGCACTATATGAAATGAAAGGGGAGCTCTGATTGGTTGCTATGGGCAACAAAGAAACTTCTACACCTAGACAGTTTTCATACATAAGGCTCTAGGTGTTTTACATCAGCAGATAGAAGCCATGAGAGCAGCTAACCTCTCCAAACATGAGCTCAGAGGAAACAAAGCATACAGAGAGAACATGCACTGGACATAAAGGGCAGTACACAGTCATCTCAACTAAGAGCCTAAATCCTTAGATCAGGAATAGAACAGATATTTATAGGACATTTCATCATTTTCACAAATTCTTATAAAAATATATTCAGCACTTATTGCACTGAACTAAATGTACTAATTCATTATATATTTTAGGAGTTGGTCCATTTTATACCGACTCCACCAAAATGGTGACCTACTCCGACTCCACAGCCCTGTTGCCAACTACAACTTCGTGGTCAAGTACAGAACAGGCAAGTCAAATGAAAATGCAGATGCCTTATCCCGCCTGCCTAATAGAGAAGACCCTACACAGCAGGAAGACATATGGGAAGAAGTGGAGATGCCAGCTTTCAACAAGCAGTTTGCCCAACAAGATATGATCACCATTCAAGGCAAAGGTAAAGAAGTTCTCCATTTCCAACAGCAAAGAAATCCCGAACCACAAGTTGAGAAAGAAAGATGGATCAAATTACAAGCTGAAAGTCGAGTATTAGGTGAGCTACAAGATTTCTTTACTAGTGGAAGAACACCAGAAAGAATCCGCAGAAAAAATGCAGATCCAGCGCTAACTAAACTGTGGAGACACAGAAAACAACTTTTCATGCAAAAGGGACTAATGTTGAGAAGAACTCTAGATCCCATCACCAATGATCGGCTGTATCAAATTCTAGTACCTCGCCGAGATGCCAGAATTGTCCTCGAAATGTACCATGATAGGTCAGGACACTTTGGTGTACAGAAAACAGAAGCTACCATCCGCCGAAGATTTTATTGGATCGGAATGAGAGAAGATATTGAAAATTGGTGTCGAGAATGTCCTACTTGTGCCATTGGAAGAAATGAAAAACATGACCAAAGAGCACCATTACATCCAATCGTAAACCGAACACCTCTAGAAATTGTAGCCATTGATCACGTCAAGCTAGAACCAAGTCGTTCAGGTTATACCTACGCCATGACAATGATTGATCACTACACCAAATTTGTAGTAGCTGTTCCTGTTAAAGACTTAACAGCAAAAACCACAGCGAATGTGTCCTGGAAGAATTTCCTGTTACCCTATGGATGCCCTGAAAAGATTCTTACAGATCAAGGATCTGCCTTTGAATCCCAACTCTTCCATGAATTGTGTTCACTTTACAATTGTCAGAAGCTAAGAACAACAGCTTACCATCCTCAAGGAAATGGACTTTGTGAAAAAAATAAACCAAACTCTAATAGAGATGTTGAGAAATGTACCACCTGCAGAAAGAACAGATTGGCCGAATCTACTACCTCAATTAATGTACCTGTATAACAACACTATCCATTGTTCTACTGGATACACTCCGTATTACCTTATGTTTGGTCATGAAGGAAGATTACCTGCAGACCTCACATTGGACGTCCAAGTTCCAGATTCCATCAACCCTTTACCAAGAACAGATTGGGTGAGCGAACATAAGAGACGCTTAGCTGATGCCCAAGAGATTGTCCAAATCCACATGGCAAATGCACGCTAAAAACAACAAAAAGACTATGACCAATCTGCTAGAGCAGAACCCTTTCAAATTGGTGACCATGTCTGGTTAAAGAATAACCATCGTACCAGCAAGCTGGATAGCAAATGGGAAAGAGAACCCTACACAATCACAGCTATTCCTAATATTGAGACTGACATCTACCAAATCACCAAAGAAAATAGAGCACCCCAAGTAGTGCATCGTAATCGACTCAAGTTGCGCTTAAAAGAAATTGCCCAAGAAGAAGTTCCAACCTCAGAGGAAGTGTCAGAAGAACCAGTTACAGAGAAGGAACCTACCTTGTCAATTGGAGAGCAGTTAATAAATTCTGACCCTCTACATTGGTTCCTTACACCTTGGCTCAATTTTATGGTTCCTGCCAAATTAAATACAGAACCATCACCACCAGCAATGTCGACAACTGAAGTTTTCTTGTCAGCTGGAGCTGATCATCCACAGTCAACATCTACAGAGTCACCAGAACTAAGAAGATCCCAAAGGACCACCAAAGGTCAGCTGCCTGCTCAATACCAGGACTTCCAGATGCAGCAGCGACTTAGGAGAAGACTTCCAGCCACTCCTGGGGAGCCTTCTTCACCTTGAACCTTCATTGGCCTACCTTATGCGGAGCTAAAGAGCCAGAATAATAGACTTTGCATTATTCTAAGGACTCTCATCATAGACTCTTGTTTTTGGATTTGCTTGTGTTTTGCAACGTTCAAGTTTTGTGCCCGGAGATGGACTCTAACACACCAGAGCCTCCGTGATGTTCTGCAACCACCAAGCCTTTGTGCCCAGGGAACGGACTCATGCCCTGTGAGCCTCCTGAGGCTCTGTTTATTTTTGCCCTTTTTCCTATTTTATTATGGACTATCCTGGATTGTTGTTCGCTGTACCAGGTCAGCGCCCCTGATCCCCTTTGCACCAGAGAGACTACGGCCCTGGCCACTAATGTGACTGACATATGTATTTATTATTGCATGCATGATCTCTATATTTTTGTCTTTTAGGCGACAACTGCGTGGCAAAATTGATGCGCCGAGGGCGGCTTCCGTCAAACAAGGGGGGAATGCAGCGTCCCACTAACAGTGGTTCACTTTAAAATGTAATGTCATATTGCACATTGTATTTGGTAAGGCTATCCATCTAGGCTGATGTAGTTATACTCCTCACCACTAGATGGTGATGACCAGTAAATATACCCCTCTATGGTAAAGGGTTGGTCAGTCAGAGGAGTGCGAGTCAGCAAGACACAGAGAAGGAAGCAAGTTCCAGCTTCTCCACACTTAACAAATGCCACTGGAAAACCCAGAAGCCAGTGAAGTCAGCATTCAGACTGCAGCCAGAACAAAGTGCTACCTAGTGGTACACCAGGTGGAGGTAATCCATATTTCAGTTGTTTTGGACTCCATCATTTACAAGTTCCCAGGGAAAGCTCCACAGCCCCTGAGGAAACTGCCGAATGATAAAGTGCACTATTATCCCTACATTTGAATCACACATTACCTATCAGGAGTGTGAACTTAATGCTCAAATTGTACCAAAGCCTGGCTGTCATTCTAGAGACTACATATTGCAAGTAAGAGATCCAGTCTACTTGGAAAGCCTACTATTTCAATCTTTTTGTGAACCATCTCTGTGTGCATTATCTGTATCAACAAGGAGGATTCAGGAATTCAGTAAAAGTTCCCTGTTCATCCCAAACTGACTCCTCATTATTACTATTACGGGTGTGTCTACCTTCAGACACTGGCGTCACGGATAACCAGGACACAGCCGACCGACACGGTCAAAATTACCACCAAGGGCACCTCATCTGACCATCCGGTGGAGTCCTGCGTACAGCGTGTGCCCCGAGGGAAGTCGTGTCCACCCTCCACGCAACTGCACGCCGGTCCAGGGGCAGTCAGCAGAACCGTGAGTAAAAACCATCGGCAACACCACACTGACATATCACTTAAACTCACGTGATTCCCCCCTGCGGTACCGGTCTGCTGCACAAGCTACATATTGAAACGAAAATGGGAGAATATGCCGAGCCTCAAAACACCAGAATGGATGCCCATAATGATATGGTGGACAAGCTGGAGCGGGTGAACTCTAAACTTGCTGACCTAGGAGATCACTCGCAGCGCAACAATATCAAGCTGTGGGGCATCCCAGAAACAGTCCCTCCATCGAGCATTACCTCCTACATACAAAATCTATTCCGGTCTTTGCTTCCTAATTTGTCAGCTCAGGATGTGATCACAGAACGAGCCCATAGTGTCCCTAGACCCATGCATTTGGCAGAAACTGTGCCCAGGGACACACTAGCTAGAGTGCACTTCTTTCATATTAAAGATGCCCGTTCTACCGGACCCTTTCCAAACCGTCATGCTCTATACTGATCTTTCAGCTACCACTCTCCACCAAAGGAAATTGTTGGCCCAGATTACCACCATATTGAGACAAAGCAATATTCCATACCACTGGGGATACTGATAACTAAAGATGGCACTGCATTTACCACTAAAACCTTGGAAGAAGGCAGAAAGTTATTGCTCTCATGGAACCTGAACTTAGCATCATTGGAGTCGGCCCAGCCTCGGAAATCATGTAGACCGGCAACGGAACTCCGCTACACCCCATCCACTGGGCTGATCCCCTGTTACACCGCTAGGATCACCAGATGCAGAGGAGTGGTACTCCACTTAAGGTGAAGGGCATTAATTGTCCGCAGAAAAGAACTTATTTGTGGAGGGAGACGATGTCGCATCAAGCTGATGCCCATAGATTGAAGCACCATTCTTTCCCAATCACACTCAAAAAAAAAAAAAAAAAAAAAAAAAAAGACAAAAGGCGTTTTAACTGCCATTAGAAACACTGTTGCTTTTACACAGATCTCACAGATAATAGATAGATACTTGAGGTGGCTATGTGATCCTGGTGTGTTCCTTGAACAATAACACTTATACTATTGTCAACCTGTATGCACCCAACCGCAGACAAATCTCATTTTTGCATAAACTAATGAAAAGTAAAAGTCAAGCAGGGTTGCTTGCTATTTTGCGGTCATTTTAACAGCATTCTACAATGGACACCAGCAACCGCGCTAGACATGTCAATGGCTTACCATCTCTTGTACACTCAGAGTTCTTTGATGTATGGGGGGCACACCTTTCTTTTCAGAACGTCATGGGACATATTCCCACATTGATTTATTCTTAGTAGTCCATGCATTACTGTACAGGAGTGGCGCATCTGGTATTGATTTAATCAAATGGTCTGACCATGCAGCAGTAACACTTGCTGTTCAAGAGGGTGCTGATAACAACCCAGACAGAATATGGATAAACAACACCTTCTTCCTGGGTCACTCTGCTTATGGGAAGGAGATAGAAAATGCCACTATAGAATTCTTTAGATTCAACACTGGGACAGCATCTCGTGTATACTGCAAATGGGCTTACAAAGCATTCTGATGAAGATTAGTCACAGAATAATGCAAGTCACCAGTACATACTAAAAGATAAAATATTGGGTAACTCTGACATGGAAAAGGACCTAGGAATTTTAGTGAACAGCAAACTAAGCTGTAGAAACCAGTGTCAGACAGCTGCTGCCAAGGCCAATAAGATAATTGGTTGCATCAAAAGAGTCATAGATGCCCGTGATGAGAACATAGTCCTGCCACTTTACAAATCACTAGTCAGACCACACATGGAGTACTGTGTACAGTTCTGGGCTCCTGTGAACAAGGCAGACATAGCAGAGCTGGAGAGGGTTCAGAGGAGGGCAACTAAAGTAATAACTGGAATGGGTGGACTATAGTACCCAGAAAGATTATCAAAATTAGGCTTATTCACTTTAGAAAAAAGACGACTGAGGGGAGATCTAATAACTATGTATAAATATATCAGAGGTCAGTACAGAGATCTCTCCCATCATCTATTTATCCCCAGGCTTCTACCTCACAGGGAATTTTTGCCTTCCTCTGGATCAACTTGTAGGATAACAGGCCGAACTGGATGGACAGATGTCTTTTTTCTGCCTTATAAACTATGTTACTATGAGACAGGAAAGCAAGGGATAATACACTTATCAGAACTAGGCAAACTCGAGAGAATAAAACCCCACTACTACTACCCCAATCCATAATAGATATTTCATAACTAAGAAATTTGCTCCTACATGACTATGTGCGGGCCCTAGTTAAAACTAAAGCCACATATGCCCAGAGCAATAAAGCTGGCAAACTTTTAGCCTCCAAACTAAAGTCCCAACACACCTGCTCTAAAATCCCCTACATTAAACACCCTGCCACTGGGGCCAAACTCACTGACCCTATAGACGTAGCCGCCTAGTTTAAAGAATACCATTATGCTCTTTACAATATTGGGAACCAACAACCCCCTTTGGATAACTTGACCGCCTCGATACAAGACAGTCCTACCATTACTGTACCAAAAATTCTTAGTATCATTAAAACACTGCCCTCTGGAAAGTCTCCAGGACCAGATGGCCTTTCCAGTGAGTTTTACAAAAGACTCTCTGCTCTGGTATCCCCTTGCTTGGAATCGGTGTTCCAGCAGGCTGCACAGAGTGTCCCCTTCCCGCCCGAAATGCTATTTACACTAATTAGCACGTTGCTTAAACTAGGGAAGCCGGCAGATGTTCCCCAGAACTTTCTGCCCATAGCCCTTCTAAACGTTGATGTTAAAGGCAGTCTTTCACCTGTTTTTCACCTATATAACTAACAGCAGTGCCCCACAGAAGATTGCATACACATCCCAGACATACCTGTGAGCACTGTGTGTCTGTACTACATGTCCAGGAAAAGCACTTTTATTCTGCAGGAAAACAGCTCCCAAGTGCCCAGCTGAAAGTGAAACTAAAAACAGCTTTCTCTCCCGACTATTTCTAACCGCTATATTTTCTGATATACTGGAGACTGGATTTCAAAGAAGGTCAGAACTAGAGATAAGCGAGCATGCTCGGCCGAGCATGCTCAAGTGCCATTTTTGCGTACGCATTTTAAAATTCGTACGCTATTCATACGCATATTTTAATCTATACGCAAATGCGTACGAATAGCGTACAAATTCAATTTGTACGCTATTCGTACGCATTTGCGTATAGATTAAAATATGTGTATGATTAGCATACAAATTTTAAAATGCGTACGCAAATACGCAAAAATGGCACTCGAGCATGCTCGGCCGAGCATGCTCGCTCATCTCTAGTCAGAACCATTTTTCTATCTGCTACCAATCCCAAGATATGAGCAGCTAAAGCAGCCCTCCCCTCTTCAGAGCTGGGCATTTGGGAGCCGTTTTCCTGCAGAATAAAAGTGCTTTTCCTGGACATTTAATACAGACACAAAGTGCACACAGGTATGTCTGGGATGTGTATGCAATCTTCTGTGGGGCAGTGCTCTTAGTTATATAGTTGAAAAACAGGTGAAAGACTCCATTTTAAGCTCTATGCCAAGCTATTGGCCTCAGATTGTCATCTGTTATACCTTTTTTTGGTAAGGCCTGATCAGACCGGATTTGTCACAGGATGGCAAGCCTTTGACAATACCAAACGTGTCCTGAACATCCTGGATTATGGCTACGTTGGACCCCGAGAAGGCGTTCGACCGCAACTGGTTCTTCGCTTTCTCGGTATTACAACATATGGGATTTCAAGGGACAACACTCTCGGCCATTCAAAACTTATATAGTAATCCATCAGCAAGAGTTTTCTCCAATGGAGCTCTCTCTGAGCTTTTTCAGATTTGTAATGGGACGTGCCAGGGGTGTCCTTTGTCTTCGTTGATCTTTGTACTGACCATTAAGTCCCTGGCCCAACACCTGCGTCTAGATGACACCATTAAGGGGATCGATATAGGAGGTAGACAACATCTTATCTCTCTATATGCGGATGATATCATCCTTACTTTAACTGAACCAACTAGTTCGCTACAGCGCGCCTTAGACATAATTTCTAGCTGCCCCTGCATCTCCCTCAAGAGACTTTTCACTCAATGAAATCCACCTTTCATTTAGACTTGCAAGACACAGATATAATATTTAGGCACTCGCATTACTAAAACTCGGTCACTGCTCTATTCCCACAACTACGAACCGCTCCTGAAACAATAGAACAAGACTTATCCACGTTTTTTTCAGAAGGCCAGACAGCTTCTCAACAAGTTTATTTGGGGGAACAGGAAACCTAGAATCTCATATACCCTGATGACCCGGAAGAGAGGAAGAGGAGGGCTGGGATTACCGTGCCTCGACCACTACTATGTAGCTACATCCACCGACAAACACTGGGTTTATATAGAACAAAGCGTAACTCCGACCCAGAACCTTAGAGCCTTACTTCTTGGTTGGATCCAAACATGAACCCTGGTGAATCGCACACAGTACAACATTCCATAGATTTATGGTGTAAATTTCACTCTTCTGTAGGCAAACCATCTAGGGAAGACATAACAGCCCCTTTGGAATCCTTGGGAATGTTAATGGACAATATATCTTTGTCCGAATGGGTACACAGAGGGATAGGCTCGATTCAACAATTGTACTCTCAAGAGACGTTGCAGTCCTTTATGGATTTGCACGAGATTTATGGAATTCCACATAGGGATTTCTAGAAATACTTACGAATGAGAGATTTGCTTGCATCTCTAAATAAGACTCCTCCATCTCTTAACCCCTTCGTGCCCAGCACCGTAATAGTACTGCGCTGGGCTCGTGTTTTAAGATGGCGCCCGCTCTGCTCAGGACCGCGGATGAACTGCTGATTCATACAGCAGTCACCGGTGGCTGATGTCCACGACCAGCAGTAATGCCAATTGCGGACATTTAACCCCTCGGATTACTTTCCTATGGAGCCCTATAACACACAAGGGCTCCATATGAAAAGTCGATGCAGCAGCCTCCTGTCATTCACTATGACAGGGGCTGCTGCAGACACGCTCCGGCTCCTCCGATCGCCACACAGGATTGACCATCCCAGCACAGCTCCCCCCGTGTTGCGATCGGAGGAGCCGGAGCGTGTCTGCAGCAGAACCTGTCATAGTGAATGACAGGATGCTGCTGCATAGACTTTCCTATGGAGCCCTTGTGTGTAATAGGGCTCCATAGGAAAGTAATAAAATGATCACAGACTCCAATGCAAGTGCTGATAATATGAGCAATCAGATGATTGCTTGTAATAGTTCCCTATGGGAACGATAAAAAAAAAAAAAAAGTAAAAAAATTAGTTAAAAAAAAAAAATTAAACAAAAATTCAAATCACCCCCCTTTTCCCAAGATAAAAATAGTAAAAAATAAAAAAAAATACACATGGGTATCGCCATGTGTGAAAACGCCCATATTATAAAAATATAAAAATGTATTTCCCATACGGAAAACAGCGAAATAGAAAAAAGCGTCAAAATGGCCGATTCGCCGCTTTTTTTTTAAATTAAATAAAAAGTGATCAAAAAGTCACACACCCGAGAATGGTATTAATGAAAAGTTCAGATCGCCCCGCAAAAAAATGAGCCCCCTACACAAAAATACCAAAAAGTTATAGGGGTCAAAATATGGAGACGAAAAAAAAAATAAATTCCAACTTTATAATTATTTTATCAAAACGCAAGAAAAAAAAAAACTATACATAGTAGATATCACCGGATTTGTACTGACCTGTAGAATGAAAGTAACTGGTCAGTTTTAATGCACATCGAACGCCGTAAATAAAAAACATGTAAAACTGTGGCGGAATTGCGTTTTTTTTTTTTGCAGTTTCACCCAATTTGGAATTTTTTCCCAGCTTCCCACTATCATATGCAATATTAAATGGTGGCATTGGAAAGTACAACTTGTCCCACAGAAAACAAGCCCTCATACAGCTAAGTGAACAGACAAATAAAGTTATGGCTGTGTGACGGCAGGGAGCGCAAAACGAAAAAAAAAAAAAAAACTCCGGGAGGGAAGGGGTTAATACTGATAACATAGCCCTTTTTAAACTTACCTCTCCTAGGGCTAAAATAATGAGACCAATATATGATATTCTATCACAAGCTGCAACATTTTTAAAAACCGCCCCTATCATGACTTGGGAGAAGGAGTTTGGTCTGGAATACGTAGTTGAATCCTGGAGTAGGGCCATTCATTTTTCCTCCAAAACATTTAGATGTACAACCCACTACGAGACAGCTATGAAAACTCTTCTGTGCTAGTACTACACGCCCAGCAGGTTACTTACCATCTTCCCAAACTCCTCGCCCTATTGCTGGAAACTCTGTAGCCAGAGAGGAACGCTATATCACACCCTGTGGTCATGTCCCGTCCTTTCTCCCTACTGGAACGCAGTATTCTCCTTATTATCTGAGATAGTGCGCTACAGAGTAGAACCCTCTCCAGGCTTAGCGCTCCTTTTTTTGGAAATAGACTCTTTTCCTGTGTTGGCCCGAACTATAGTAGGCTATATTCTAGTGATTGCAAAATTGGTGGTGGTGCGTCACTGGAAGGAGTTGAAACCCCCAGACCTGAAAGAAGTGGTGGTGATATTTAACATGACATATACATATGAAAAACTAACTTTCCTTTTGGGTATTACACAACACCAAGATGGATAAAATATGGCAACTGTGGACAACACACCCTTCACGTATACATTGAATATTTGACTGGTTACGCTGTGGCTCAAGGACGGTATACTGTTAATTTTGTTGATATGGTGGTTTTACTGAGTTCACAATTTGAAACTGCTATTGTCTGTGTGTATGTACAATCTGACTGATTTGATATTGCATTTTGAATATATGTATACAAAGTACTTTATGTTAAAAAAAAACCTAATAAAAATTATTAGAGCAGAATTGAGGGTGAACTAACTGAGCGTTCAGCATAATGAGGTTCTGCTACCAAAGCCTGACTTGGAGGCCTGTTCGCGCTGTTGCGGTGGTGCCCAGGGGTAGTATCATAGGCATAGTGCTCCACTGTTACATTGCTGTTTAGAATGCCATCTTGAATAAATGTCCCTGAAATGGCAGTAGGGGAAATTGTGTGTGCGGGCGAAGTCCCTTGAGTTGGAGACTAGGGGGAAGGAGTATCTGCAGGGGATTGCGATACCCGCGCAGCTTCTTCAGAGATCCTCCTCCCACTTCTTTGGCCGCCATCTTGGGGAGTGCTCACTGCCGTGAAAAACTCAGCTTGCCTGTCGCTCCCTTCCTCCTGGTTTTAGTCATGTCCACGTTGCTTTAGGAACTTGAGCCCGCTTGAAGAGACGTTAAAAGCTGGGTTTTTATCCCCTTTGAACCGCAGTCTCAGACCTGGGATGCCGGAGCTGAGCAGAAGCGTGTCTCACTCCATGCGTTGCTGGCCACGCACCTCGGAGTCATGTCATTTTTAGCGCACAGTGAACACCATGATGTCAAAACTCCAAAAACTTTGGCAGAAGTGTGTGAATTGAGTGAATGTGGGGAGGAAAAAAAAATAAAAATGGAGCCAGTCTTTAGGGGGTTAAAGGACAGCAATTTGTTTTTGTTTTTCCTAGGAGACTCCCTCTCTTCTTGCTGGATTTCTTTAAAAGGGTTGTGTCGAACTAGTTTTCACTCTAAAATGTATTTTCATTATTTACTCTAGCTACCATTCCTCCTTGAATTTTTTTTTTCAAATTTACCTAATTTGCTGTTTTCACTCAAGTCATACTCCAGATTTGAATCCTTCTTTTTCATTTGTCATGTGTCTACTGTCCCATCATGCCTTAGGGCAGTAAGATGGGTACTGACATCAGCAGATCATGTGACAAACCACGCCCATTTCTCTTACCAATGATGCTTGTGTGTCCTAAATTACAAGGCTTCAATGCAGGATGTAACCTTTAGCACGTTTGCCACAGGGTGGCTCAGTTTTGATAAATGGTGGTATTTGGTGAAAGTGATACAACAGTGATTATTAGTGGCACAACCTCTTTAAGAAGAAAAAGAATTGTAGCTACAGTGCTGTTTTGAGAGTCAATAAAATTGGATGCACTTTAAGAATCAGAAGAACTTTACACTGCATACTTACTATTAAATACTACATTGTTATCTTTAAAATCCTTCCATTGCTGATGCCATTTAGAATCCTTATGCAGAACAACACCCATCGACTCCCTAAAATATGAAAGTAAATGTAATTATCATGCTATAAAAAATAAATAGAAACACAAGCAAGCACAAAACATTGAATTTTAGAAGAATATGTACGGCAACTTCCCCAAAGTGGATTCTGGAGCAAGGTCTCTGTGGTTGCATCAATTAATTTCCCCAAAATGTAAGCCTTGACTTGATGATAGTACTGCTGCTTTAAACAGCAAAAGTATTATTTGCTTAGTGCAAATAAGTGACAGGCCATACGCATGAATCCAGGTATAAAATGAGGCACTTTAGTAGCTGCATCATATCATTGACATACACGGTCTTTGCAAATATTGTGCACACTAAAATGTTATTATAGGCATTAGTAGTACTGGTACTGTGACCAGCACTGTTGCTCTTTGCATTTCTGTACCACCTAATTCCTTTGCCTAGGATTACTAAGGTTTTTAACAGATCTGCTCATGTAGTTGCTTACCACATGTACACGATTCCCTGTGCCTTTTGTTGTTCAATTTGGACTCTCTTTATTACCCATTTTCACTATTCAAATAAATCACTCTGGTTGGTTTACCTCCTATATTTTTTGCTGTATGAAAACCATGATTACATAGACACTCCCTTATCACTGCCTCTGCTGCTGCTTTGACCAGGACATGTAAATAATATCACAGGAAATAAGAATTAGGCTACATTCACACGACCGTATGTGTTTTGCGGTCCGCAAATTGCGGATCCGCAAAACACGGATACCGGCTGTGTGAATGTAGCCGGCCCTATGATAGAACTGCCTATTCTTGTCCGCGATTGCGGACAAGAATAGGACATGCTCTATATTTTTTGCGGGGCCGCGGATCGGACCTACGGATGCGGACAGCACATTGTGTGCCGTCCACATCTTTTGCGGCTCCATTGAAATTAATGGGTCCGCACCCCGTCCGGACCCAAAACTACGGTCGTGTGAATGCACCCTTAGCTGTATGGCAATGTGACCACAGCCCAGACTTCAAGATAGGAAAAATATAGTTAAAGGGTTTCTACAGTTTTTAAAAACTGATGATCTACCATCTGGATAGATCATCAGCATCTGATCAGCGGGGGTCCGACACCCGGGGCCCCCGCCGATCAGCTGTTTGAGAAGGCAGCGGCGCTCCAGGAGCGCCGCGGCCTTCTCTGTGTTTACCGCAGGCCCAGTGACGTCACAACTAGTATCACTGGCCTGGGCGGGGCTAAGCTCCATTCATGTGAACAGAGCTTAGCCCCGCCCAGGCCAGTGATACAATCCGGGAGCTGCCGAGCGATGCAGAACGGAAGCACGGATCGGAACCCCACGAAAGCATTACGGAGTGCTTCCGTGGTGTTTCTGTCTGTGCCTCTGCACTGCAAAATATAACATGTTCTATTTTTTTGCGGTGCGGACAGTCGGATGCGGATCGCAGACCCCATTGAAGTGAATAGGTCCACGATCCGCATGGTCGGTGCCCACATGGTCGGTGCCCGTGCATTCCACTTGGAAGAGGCCACTTTTTTAGTCACTTGTGACATTGAGTCACTTGAAACGTCTATATGCCATGACCAGGGAGTACAAGCACATCAAGGTTTTTTTCTATCTATGGCAGATTATGGTAGTGATCTGGTGGAGTTTATTTTGACATTATTGGAGTTTTTACTCACTCGTAATTATATTTTGTTTAAGGACCGCCTCTTCCTACAGCTCCAGGGAACTGCTATGAGGGAGTCTTGTGCGCCCTCATATGCTAATTTGTTCCTGGGGCTGTGGGAGAGAGAGATTGTCCTAAACACTCCAGGACATGATGCCATACTCCTCTGGTCTAGGTATATAGACAATGTTTTCTTCATTTGGCAGGGGTCGGCTGTAGGTTTGGAGCAATTCCTTGAGAGGCTCAATGATAATGATTTAAACATCAAGCTGACCTGGAAGTTCAGCCAAATAAAGGTGGAATTCCTTGAAGATATGATTATGAAGAAATCTGATGGCTATATATCTACCAATGTCTTTAGGAAGGAAACAGCTGTCAACTCGCACACTGCATGCGACATCTTCCCATTATCCGAAAGTAATTCAGGCTATTCCGGTGGGCCAATTCTTGAGAATGCGACGTATTTGTTCAGAGAAAGAAAATTTCACCAATCCTCCTCTTTGACAAAGTGTTTTATAGAGAGAGGCTACCAGATGAAAATGATCAAATCAGGGTTATGAGAGAGCAAAGAAAGTATCATGTGATGTCCTTTGGTAAGTAAAAAAAAAAAAAAAAAAATTATTACTCCATTCAACAAGGAACGGCGTATAATTTGGAACATCTTGCAAAAGCATTGGCCGGTTCTTCGAACAGATAGGGTGCAGGCTAGCTCTTTATGATATCCACAGATTACTTGGAAACAATCCAAAAATTTAAGGGACATGTTGACTAAGAGTCATTATACGCCAAATTCCAATGAAGAAATGTTTGGCAGTAAGGGTCCCAAATGGGGATCTTTTTCCTGTGGTACTTGTGCGGCATGTAAATATATGATTCGTTCCACCACTTTTTGTAACTCTTCTAAGAGAAAAGAATACAGGATTGTACACAATATTACATGCAATACTGAAGCAGTGATATATTTGATCTGAAGTCCATGTGAATTAATCTATATTAGGGTGACTACGAGGGCCTTGAAAGTAAGAGTATTAGAACATGCAAATAAAATTCGGGCTGCTGCAGAGGTTTCTGATAAAGATCTGGATGAACTGTAATCAGTTCCCAGACATTTCCGCAAATATCATGCCTGTGATCCTAGGGTCCTTAAAGTGAGAGGTATAGATAGGATTAGATTGGGCTCTAGGGGTGGTGATGTGAAGCGGGCCCTATTACGTAGAGAGACTAAATGGATTGTGTTGTTGAATACAATGACTCACAGAAAACAACACCTAAAAATTACCTTTTAATGATTTACTATTAAAACAACACCCATCAGGGTTATTGATAAGACAAACGCTTATAGATTAAATGAAACATACACATGTAGATGGTAGCCAGAGATACCATTGAGTCGTATCTCTGGGCAGAGACTAGCACAGGGCCCTTGGCTAGGGTCAGCCAGGTACCCTGCCTCCCTTTGTGATTCCACTTTAAATATTTTGCTGCTGTTTTTCAGCTCTTAGGATTATAGACCCTCTACTTATTATCTACATGTGTATGTTTCATTTAATCTATAAGTGTTTGTCTTATCAACAACCCTGATGGGTGCTGTTTTAATAGTAAATCATTAAAAGGTAATTTTTAGGTGTTGTTTTCAGTGAGCTGATTTTATTGACAATACATGTTGTGGGATAGTCTATTGCTTTACCTGCATTTGTAACTGATTTCAAAGTTTATGAATACAATGACTCCCTATGGATTAAACTAATCGAATAGCTTTAAGTCCTTTCTGTGAATGTGCGCAAACTTTAAATGCAGGATATACCGTATTTTTCGCCCCATAAGACGCATTTTTCCCCCCCAAAAGTGGGGGAAAAAAATGTCTCTGCGTCTTATGGGGCAAATGCTAATGAGCGCTTCCATTAGAAGCATATAGGGGGTCTGATATGAGGCATATGGGGGCTAATAAAAGGCATGGGGCTCTTATCTGAGGTCTGATTGGGGGTCTTTCACATTGAGGTCTGAGCTGAGGTCTAATTGGAGGTCTGATCTGAGGTCTTATTAACATTGGGGGTCTTATTGAGGCTGTCAGCTGAGGACTGATTAACATTGGGTATCTGATTGGTGGTCTGATGAAAAATATTTTTTTTTCTTATTGTCCTCCTCTAAAACCTAGGTGCATCTTATGGGCCGTTGCGTCTTATAGGGCGAAAAATACGGTATTATTTGTTTTTAATATGCTTTTTATTATTTTGAGGTGTGTTTGATTTGTTGCTTTGGGAGACTATCATACAAGGGTATGAAGAATACAGAAGAAGGGGAGATGAAAAGTGTAAAAAAGCGAAAGACAATACCAACGAAGAAGGGATAAAGAAAAATAAGGATAAAGAAAGATGAAGCAAATAAATTTGGTCTGTCATTTTGCACTTGTCACTTTATATAATATATTTTTGCACATGGCACTTTGCATTGTAATTATGTTTTTATTTCCTTAATTGATTGGTTCAATGTTTTTTCACATGTCACCTTTAAATGTTTTTGTGTGTGTTACACTTAATTGAGTGGTAGGTACCATTCTCTTCGGGGCTACAATGAATTAATTATTTTTATTTATAATCTTTTTGGGGAGATGATATTTAGTCTAATAGGCTTTTTAATAAATGTATTTATTATTATTTTCGGTTTGAATCATGTCACGTAATTGTTTTTTTTTATGAATGAGTGGTTATTGTATAATTTGTTATTGCTTCATACTTCGGTACTTAGTATATTTGGATGAATATTCCCTTCCCCCGATGCCTGGCAGTAATCCCGATTTATCCGCTGGGTCGCGATCCAACACATGCGCTGTCCGCTTGGGTCTCGACGCATTCTTTTACCATGTCCCCACGTTTGCAGTTATGCGCAGTGATGATGTGGGGACATGCTGAGGGATCATGGTAGCCATCATGTTGGATTCGCGCCTGAGTTGGTGGATAATCAGGTGATTACACTTATTAGTATCAGATCTCCCACACTATAAATATCCTGCATTTTACATTTCCTATGCCTCCTGACGAAGCCTTGTGGTGAAACGCGCATCAAGGTACTACTGCGTGGGCTGATACTTTTGGTCGTACATCCATCATGTCACAGGGTACGTGGTCACTCAAATAGGCGTTGTAATGGCAGTGTTATTGTTATATAGGAGTTATTGATACTGGTGATTGGATGCCTTAACTGTGGTGACTATATATTCTATATCCTGTGCCTATATATATATATATATATATATATATATATATATATATATATATATATATACACACACACACACCACACATATATACATACACATATATATACACACTTGTTTGATAGTGACCATTTTATATATATATATGTAGATATTTATTCATTATATTTTGGATGAATTTATTCTTTTAGTTATGTAACCTGGTGCCTATATATATTTACAGTGAGAATTTTATCTCACTTTGATTGTTTTATATTGCATGGGAACTAGAGGATATAACTTTGAAGACCTCCCCCATGTAGTGTTTTCTGTGTCCGATTTTGTTTCCATCATGCCTATCCTCTGATTTTGTATTTGCAATATAATCATGTGCTTAATAAAGATTTAGATATTTTTATACATTCTAGTATTATATTGCTCACCCATAGTATTTAATATTTTTTCTCTGAGTTAGATTGTGTTCTACGGGTTGTATAGGCTATCTAGCCGAAAGATGAGGTTTTGGTAGGCTACTTATCAAAAAGCTATAGGAAACTGCTGAACTAAGGGATACTCTTGTAGGCTGGGACAGTTAAATAAAGTTACATAGACAAAATGGGGCGTTTTAAAAATTATTTTACATTAAAGGGGTTTTCCAAGACTTAAAGGGGTATTCTAGTTAACAGTAATATAACTTATATTTCAGACTAATTCATCATCAATAATTACCTAATATAATGTAAATTTCACTTATTTACCGTTCAGTAGTTATAATAGTAGTCACTGCCACTGTGTTTCCTCATAAATTACCATGGCATTGACCTGAAGTTCTGATCCTTTGTTAGGTCGAGAATGCTCAGTGGGTTGCTATTAATTCTCTAATTAAACGTCTTGTGAAAGGGAGTGTTCGTGTGCCGCTGATTACTGAGTAGAGGGGGCGTGCCTGGACTAATATCAGGCAGCCAATCAATAAACACCAACACTCACAGAAGGAATGCTAGGGATTATGGGTATTGGAGACTTTGAAGTTTTGTGAGCAAAGATCAGGAGCCATAATATTATCAATGTGTTGCACACTCACACAGGAGCTAGACAAATAGATTGCAAGGTAAACTGAAACTCTGGTTATATGTATATGATCTGGTTGGGTCACAGCTTGCAGCCTTAATGCAGTTTTTCAGAAATTAAGTTACTTTACTGGAATACTCCTTTAAAGCTGTTTGAACAGGCAGTGGTGCTTGCAGTAGCGCTGCAGCCTTCTAGTAGCTTTCTTAGGCCAGTAATGACGAATGGTCATGTGGCCTAGGTGCAGTTCAGCCCCATAGAAGTGAATAGGACTGACCACTATATCAAGCCAGATTCCAGAAGCCAGAGTTTTTTTTAAATTTTCCATTCACATATGAGGGCTTGTTTTTTGCAAGACAAGTTGTACTTTGTAATGGCCCCATATAATATTGCATACAATGTTGTGTACAGCTGGAAAAAAAATCTAAATGGCTTGGAATTAGAGAAAAAAAATATAACTCAGACACAGTTTCATCTTTCGCTATGTGGTAAAAATGACGTTAACTTTATGCTGTAGGTTACTACAATTACAGTAATACTGCATTTTTATAGTTTTTCTTGTGTATCTAATCGGGAGGGGGGGGGGCTGCAGCCTTTTTCCTAAGCCAGTGATGCCAGCGTTGTGCTCGGTAAGCTGTGAGGAGGCAGCTCAATGGAGTTCCGCTGTCTCTTCAAGCAGATGACTGACAGTTGTGCCTGAAGTCGCAGTCCCACCAATCAGATATTGATGACCTATCCTGAGGACAGACCACCAATATACAAATTACAGAAAACCACTTTCAACACCAGGAAAACACCTTTAACCCCTTCATGTATTTGGATGTTACTGTATTAGGATTGTCATGATACCAAAATTTTGATAAGATTTCAATACCATAAAAAAGTATTCCGATACTCTATACCACGCAAAAACAAAAATAATAAAACACCAAAAAACCTGCATGCTTTCCGCATTTTATGGAATGTCCAGCCCATAAAAGAACAGTCCTATCCTATTTTTTTTCTGTTACGGTGTTCATCGCATGAAAGTTTTTTTTAAATATTTTAATAGTTTGGACTTTTTTATAAAAAAAATACCAAATTTACCAAAAATTTGGAAAAATTAGCAAATTTCCATTTCTCTACTTTCAAAATACATAGTAATACCTCCAAAAATAGTTATTATTTTACATTCCCCATATGTCTACTTTATGTTTGGATCATTTTAAAAATTGCATTTCAGTTTTTTGGGACGTTATAGGGCTTTGAAATTTAGAAGCAAATCTTAAAATTTTAAGAAGATTTCAAAAACCCCAATTTTTAAAGGACCAGTTCAGTTATGAAGTCACTTTGTGGGGCTTACATAGTGAAAACTCCCCATAAATCACCCCATTTTAGAAACTACACCCTTCAAGCTATTCAAAACTGATTTTACTAACTTTGTTAACCCTTTATGTGTTCCATGAGATTTGAAGGAATATTGGAATGAAATTTCAAAATTTCACTTTTTTAGCAGATTTTAAGTTTTAATCCATTTTTCATGAAACACATCAAGGGTTAACAGCAAAACAAAACTCCAAATCTATTACCCCGATTCTGGAGTATAAAGAAATACCCCATATGTGCTTGTAGCCAAATGTACTGGCGCACAGTAGGCTTCACAGTGGAAGGAGCACCATATGGCTTTTGGAGAGCAGAATTTCCTGGAATAATAATTGGGAGCTATGTCGCACATGAAGACACCCTGAGCTGGCCGTACAGTGGAAACCCCCCAAAAGTGACCCCATTTTGGAAACAGCACCCCTCAAGGAATCTTCCAAGGTGTGTGGTGAGCACTTTGAGCTCAAAGGTGTTTCCTAGAATTAGGATACATACGGCAGTGAAAATGAAAAATTGCTATTTTTTGACAAAAAAGTTGCTTAACACCCACATTTTTCACTTTCACAAAGGGTAACGGGACAAAATGCACCGCACATTTTGGTCACCATTTCCCCCCGAATGCGGCAACACCCCATATGTGCTTGTAGGCAAATGTACTGGCGCACAGTAGGCTTCAGAGTGGAAGGAGCACCATATGGCTTTTGGAGAGCGGAATTTCCTGGAATAATAATTGAGAGCTATGTCGCACATGAAGAGCTGGCCCTACAGTGGAAACCCCCCAAAAGTGACCACATTTTGGAAAGAGCACCTCCGTATGAACATTTTAAGTGATAGAAAGCGTACTTTTTAGTAAACAGGTGTCTCGCAAAAGGTAGAAACACTTGTAAAAGCATTTCAAAGCACACATTTGTGAAAATCAAAAATAGCAAACCCCAATTTTTCACATTCACAAGGGGTTAAAGGAGAAAATGCACCCAAGTACATGTTCCCCATTTTCTCCCCATTCAGAAAACACCCCATATGTGCTTGTAGCCTGCTGTATGGGCGCACAGCAGGCCTCCAGAGGCAAACTGCAAAATATGGATTTTGCAGGCCAGAATGAACAGACATGGTTTTTTAATTGCCATGTTGCATTTAAAAATTTGCTGAGGCCCCCAGAAATTAAGAACCCCAAGAAGTGACCCCATTTTGGAAAGAGCACCCCCGTACGAACATTTTAAGTGGTAGAAAGGGTACTTCTTAGCAAACTGGTGTCTCACAGAAATAAATATGTAGTGGTTGGTGAAAAGCAAGCTATTCGGAATATTACTGAGGTACAAAGTGAAAATATTTCAGGGTACATCAAGGATGAAACTAATCCATGGTTGAGTGGTAGATTCTGAAACAATCCTTGATGCACAGGCCAGGTTTTTCAGGGCAGGTTTCGCAGTGGTATATAGTGTCCTTCCTAATCCCCCTTTTTGAACACACCCTGCATCGTTTTTGGGTCCTTTCCTTCCTCGCTGTCTGGGGAACTTCACCAGGGAACTGTAGTCCTGGTACAACTCAGGCACCGTAACTTGCAGAAGTACTGGGGCCCTCTTCAGCTTGGTTGGGAAAAATTAGGGCCTTGATCACTACTTCTTGAAAGTGAAGGAAAGTTCCTGTATGCCCTGCAGATTTATATAGCACATACGCATTGTACATTGCAGTCTGTACAAAATGTACGGCTAGTTTTTTGTACCACACTTTTGTTTTTCGTGTGGCCGGGTAGGGCTTCAGAACTTGATCTGAAAGATCAACTCCTCCCATGTGCCTGTTGTAGGCCAGGATGCAGTCCGGTTTGAGGACAGTGGTAGTGGTACCACGTACTGCGGCACTGGTGCTGGTGTTTGGGTGAATGCTGGTCAGTACAAGGACTTCCCTCTTGTCCTTGTACTTAACCACCATCATGCTTTCATGGAGGAGAGCTCTACTTTCACTCTCAGTG
Source organism: Rhinella marina (assembly GCA_900303285.1). Classification (NCBI taxonomy): domain Eukaryota; kingdom Metazoa; phylum Chordata; class Amphibia; order Anura; family Bufonidae; genus Rhinella; species Rhinella marina. The sequence continues at coordinate 24,015 of ONZH01025270.1, forward strand.
GTTGCCCTACCAGGGTTCTAGGGAGGCCTCTCTGATTTTTGCGTACTGTGCCACAAGCCACAGTACGCCTGGCACTTAGGCACATGAAGAGGGGGTAAGCTGGTATAATAGCTATCCACATAGAGGTGGTAACCCTTATCCAGAAGGGTGCAGCAAGTCCCACACTAGTTTCCCACTAACTTCTAGGCCGGGGGGCATTCTGGGGGTTCAATCCGTGAATCTTTGCCTTCATAAACCCGGAACCTATAGGTGTACACAGACCTACTCTCGTAGAGCTTGTACATTTTTATGCCATACCTTGCCCGTTTGCTGGGAAGGTACTGGTGGAATTTTAACCTCCCCTTGAAATGCACCAGGGACTCATCTAAAAATCTCCACTGCACCACCAATGCAGAGGGAAGGTGGGGGGTTGGGACCCTGTGGCCACTGCGCCACCAATGATAACTATGTTTAAAAAAAAGTACAGGAGGCTATGTGATTGTGCGCCAGCACCCGACCTGTATGATTGGGAGCTGCAATCCGTGGCAGTTAACCCCTCAGGTGCCACACATATCACATAGCCTCCTGTACTTTTATTAAACATAGTTATCATTGGTGGCGCAGTGCACCCTGCCCCTTCCCTCTCCTCTCCCATTAGTGGCAGCAGCAACACAGGGGAAGGGACAGACTGCTTCCTTCTCCCCTGTGCTGCTGAGGAAACATGGAGCGCGCTCAGAGCAGTGCGCACCATGTTCTCCAATACTAGGCTTTGCAGTAGCGCAGCCTAGTATCGGTAAATGCCGGTACATACCCGGTCCAGGCGCAAATGGCGAGAATACTAAAAAGACTTGTCTCTATTTGTAAATTCAAAGTTGCCATCTGGAGCCCTGCTTTAAGAAGCATCTCCATCATAATACAATGTCCAAGCAGAGCGGAAGCCGGAAAGATCCAATGTGTTTGGCCATAGACTTGTATTATGACGGAATGCCCCCCCATACAATCTCACGCAGCGCCCCTCCATACAATCTCACACTGCGGCCCCCTCATCACACAGCCCCCCCTGCAGACAGTACTCAGCCCCTCCACTGTGGTCACATCTACCTCTCTCCAGCACTGACACTCCCTCCCCTCAGTGCTTCAAAGGCTGCTGAGCAGTCATCCGCGCACACAGTGAAAGCCTGTGAAAACAGAGCGCGCTGGCTTCCGACCCACGTGACATCATTGTGACGTCAAAAGGTCCTTACCAAGTAAAGAATTACCATGCCTTATAGGCCTGATGTGCCGGAGATCGGGGTGGGGGCAAGGAGTAATCTGCTCCCGTGCCCCACCGCGATATCCAACTGCAGCGCAGCGGCCCAGTCACAAGTGGCGACAAGACTAAAAAGTCTTTTCGCCATCTGCAAATTTTAAGGCGAATTGACGACCGTTTTGGTTGCCATCTGGAGCACTGCCCTTAATTTCACCCAGGCAGCCTGCCTGACAAGAGCATCGGAGCATGACAAGGCATTTTGTGAACCGGGCTCTGCCAGGCAGAGACTTTCCGCCTAGCAGTGAGCCCGGTGACGTCACTGGCACTGATGGGCGGGCTTTAGCACTGCCTTAGCCTGTAAAACTGCTCGGGCAGTGCTAAAGCCGGCCCATCAGAGCCGGTGTTGTCACCTAAGCTTCCGCCCAGCAGTCTGTTATTGTAAATAAAAGAGCCATTGCTCCGATACTCTTGTCAGGCGGGCTGCCTGGGTGAAATTAAGGGTATGTCCGGGTTCAGCTCTGAACCCAGATAACCCCTTTAATAGTACCTTTGATGAATGATGAGGGGTCTGTAATGAATGGAGGGAGTGTGTCTATGTCTAAGATCTAATAAGAAAGAAAGAACTAAAGAAGACACCCTGAAAGGGGGTGGTTGCATCTAATACCTAACCAGTTTAAAGAGATGATGCAGCAGGAAAGTTTTAACTGTGGGTCAAATGGGACCTATTAGAAATTTTTTTTATAGAATGACTGGATTTAAGTCATATTATGAATTGTTTGAGATGGAAGTGCTTGATATACACTACTCACAAAAAGGGATATTTGGCTTTTGGGTGAAATTTATGGAAAATTTAAAAATTTCATGCTACGGTGATATTATATCATGAAAGTAGGACATTTAAGTAGAAGCACGCAATGGTGATTTTCTCATCTCAATCAATTTATTGAAACAAAAGCAGTGGTGGGTATACCACTACAAAAAATGTCAGTCTCAATAACTTGTCATGTGGCCTTGAGCATCAATTGCAGCTTGACAACAACATCTCATGCTATTCACAAGTCGACTTATTGTCTGCTGAGGCATGGCATCCCACTCTTCTTGAAGGATGGCCCTCAGATCATTGAGGTTCTGGGGTACAGAGTTACTAGCCTCTACCTGGCGACTCAGCTGATCCCATAGGTTTTTTTTTTTAATCAGATATTTTTATTGAGTTTTTGTCAGTTAAATATACAAAGCATGTACACATTGTCTAAAACAATTCAATCATCTTAAGGGGCCGTTCAGATGGCCGTGTTGTTGCGGATCCGCAAAAACACAGATGCCGACCAGTGTGTTTTTGCGTGAACGCACATGGCCGGCACCCCATACAAAATGCCTATTCTTGTCCGCAAGTTCTATATTTTTTCACGGAGGCGTGGCTCTCCGCGATCTAATGCCGCCCATTGAAATGAATGGGGCCGCATTTATTCCGTAAAACTGCAGAATAGATGCGGCCCCATTCACACGGTCTTGTGAACGGGCCCTAAGAGTAATAGCATGACAATTTCTTACCACTCAATCTTAGGCCTATAGTAATTCGACATCCAACTCCACCCCCCCCCTCCCCCCTCCTTTTGTGCCTGGTATAGCATCCTATAGATTCCCACAATGATAGGTGTCTGTAATTGATCAGAGTCAAAGATACCCAGCAAACACATTTTAGGATTAAGGGAAAAAGTGCACTATACACTTTGTTGAGTAACTAATCACGTCACCCCAATACCCCAGTAGTGGACAATATTCCCACATCATATGTATCAGGTCAGCGTCTGGCTCTCCACTTTTTGGGCAACTTGGGTCTACCATTTACCCAATTGTAAACAGAAACAATGGGGTTCTATATACCATATGAGTAAGAAACAATTGGGACAATCAAGCAGTTTCACTCAAGGACAAACCCTGGGTCAAAACTAAAGTTTTCCATTATACTGTTATGCTTCCGATTGGTAAAATGGGTAAAATGAATAAAAGAGTTGCACAGGCTACGCCTAGCAGACAATCCTTTGCACAGCAACCATGTCTGAGTCTTTCATTCTTAGGCTGGCCGACTTCCCTTGGCAAGGCAAGACAACCAATTTGAATTCCACAGACAAGCGAGGTGTAGTCCCTTAGTTTGGGACGTGTCCTAAATTGCAGTGACAATCCTGAACCTGTTAAATTGCTCTTTTTGCACTAAAAAAAAGAAAAAAAAAAAAAAGAAAGAAGAAAAAAAAGGGTTGAGCTATGAAAAAAAAAAAAAAAAAAAAACACGGTTCAGCTAAAAATGGACCACAATCGACACAGACAAACAAATAGATTCAAAAATGTCCTTTTATTTATTACGATGAATCATTAAAATGAAGACATTTGTGTTAATGAATATAGCTGAAAGACCATTCGATACAGTAAAAATGTCCTATTCTTAATAGTTTTGCAGCCATGAATAGCCAATTCTAGTTGAAAAATGCAGCGCACACCTCGGTATCAGTGTTTAGCTATTTTTAAAAAATAAAAAAAGCTTTGAAAAAGAAAAATTTGTATGCGTCATATTCTGACAACTATAACTTTTTATTTTCCTGCTGATGGAGATGTGCGAGTACTCATTCTTTGTGGGGTGAGCTATACATTTTATTGATATCATTCTTTGATACATGGGATCTTCTTTTTCATTAGAAAAGATGGATGAATTTTTAAAATTGTTGTTTTTTTATTAAACTTTTTTAGTTCCCTTAGGGTCTATTAACCTGCAGTCTTTTGATCATTTGTACTAAGCACTGTTATCCTCCTGTATTACAGTGCACAGTCTATTAGCAGCTGGGATATGGCAGGCCGGGAGCCAGTGGTTGCACTACATTTTTTCCAGAAGAGTAAAAATACTCCTCCTCGGGTAAAAAAATTCTCTTTAAAAATGGTAAGAGGAGTACGAAAGTTGCAGTAATTTAAATACATAATACGTAGGCCTACACTTGCTCACATCTGCGTTGGGGGCTCAGTTTGGGGCCTCTGTCGCAGAATGTGTCAAAAAGAGCAAACAAAAAAAAATTGTCGCTTGCAGGACTTTTTCTGTTTAATAAAATGACAGGGTCCCAAACAGAATCTGAATGGATCTCATTATTGTCAATGGAATAAGTTCTGTTTGTGTCAGTTATGTGCCCCATCCAGCACTTCCATTATTTTTGTTGTTGGTGAAGAACAGAAAAAATGGAGAAGAACAGAAATAAATAGCAGTGCTGTGAACGTGCCGTAAGAGGTCGATATTTTTGCAGGGGAATCATTACGAGCCTAAATAACATCTCTCCCATCCATTCAGCCCCATTCAACATACATTCTGACGTAAAAGACAACTCACCCTTACGTTCAGCCTCCTTCAACATACAGTCCCATGTAAATAACATCTCTTCCCTCACGTCAGCTTCTCAAAAATATAGTACCATGTAAACATCACTGCCATTCCTCCAGCCCTTCCAACATACAGTTCCATATACCGTATTTTTCGCCCTATAAGACGCACCGGCCCATAAGACGCACCTAGGTTTTAGTGTAGGAAAATAAGAAAAAAATATTTTTCATCAGATCCTCTTATCAGACTGCCCATAAATTTAAGGACATCACATCAGACCCCCATATCAGCCCCCTGTGCCCCCATACCATCTCACTGTGCTCCCACCAGACCTCAGATCAGCAGAATGTGCCCCCATCAGACCTCAGATCAGCAGAATGTGCCCCCATCAGACCTCAGATCAGCAGAATGTGCCATCAGACCTCAGATCAGCAGAATGTGCCCCCATCATACCTCAAATCAGCAGAATGTGCCCCCATCAGACCTCAGAGCAACAGTATGTGCCCCCATCAGACCTCAGATCAGCAGAATGTGCCCCCATCAGACCTCAAATCAGCAGAATGTGCCCCCATCAGACCTCAGGCAAGTATGTGCCCCACAGACCCACAGCAGAATGTGCCCCCATCAGACCCATTCGCAGAATGCCCCATCAACCCAGATCAGCAGAATGTGCCCCCATCAGACCTCAGATCAGCAGAATGTGCCCCCATCAGACCTCAGATCAGCAGAATGTGCCCCCATCATACCTCAAATCAGCAGAATGTGCCCCCATCATACCTCAAATCAGCAGAATGTGCCCCCACCAGACCTCAGAGCAACAGTATGTGCCCCCATCAGACCTCACATCAGCAGAATGTGCTCCCATCAGACCTCATATCAGCAGAATGTGCCCCCATCAGACCTCATATCAGCAGAATGTGCCCCCATCAGACCTCAGATTAGCGTTTTGTGCCCCTTCACGCCTCAGATCAGCGTCTTGTGCCCCTATCAGACCTCAGATCAGCCCACCCAGCCACTTAAAGACCATACTTACCTGTTCTGCGCTGCCGCTGCCATCCGGTCCCACGCTCCGCGCTCCTCTCTCTTCCCTGCCGGCACGCACTATGACCTGACGCTACAGGTAAGTATGGTCTTTAAGTGGCTGGGTGGGCTGATCTGAGGTCTGATGGGGGTCCCTACGTACAAGTGAGCGCTTCCTTATGGAAGTGCTCACTTGTATTCGCCCTATAAGACGCACCGCATTTTTCCCCCTACTTTTGGGGGGAAAAAAGTGCGTCTTATAGGGCGAAAAATACGGTAAATATCACACCCTCCAGTGTGATATAATAAATAACACCTCTCCCTTCCCATCAGCTCCTCCAACATACAGTCCAATGTAATATCACCCCTCCCCTCCAGGATAGGGTTAATAAGAGGTCTGGAGCAAATTCACGACAGCCAATTATAGCAAAGTGATAAAGTACAGTCCAATCTTCCCTGCACTTTATCACTTGGAAATAATAGACAGCTGTGCATTCACTCCAGACGCCTCCAAGGAACTAAGAAACCACAGGCAGGCATCCTGACCAACATTAGCTAACATCTACTGCCCATCAGGAGACTGCTTATCCCGCCAGGTGCAACAGCATGAAGATCACATGCTGCTGCACAAGTCTCCCTTCAGTGCGGTATGCAGACCAATAACAAAGCACTTTCCTGTATGGAGCTTTGTTGCCAGATATTTCAGGCACCAGCAGCATCGCTGTGCTGCCTGTGCCGTTCACACAGACAGAATGGCAGGGAAAATTCTAACACGGAAAAAAAGGGCAATTTCAGTCAGCACATCCCAGTGCGCAGGTGCACATTGCTATGGCTAAATGCACAAGGAAAGGAAAATACATACAATGCAACGGCACACTGCCAACCAGATAAAGCACAAAATGCCATAGGGATATGAAGTATTCTGGAGCCTGCGCACTGGGATGTGCTGACTGAAATTCCCCTTTTTTTCTTTGTAAGTTTGTACTGGAGGTGTGGCTACTCCATTTGGTCATGCACTCCTGACTAGCCCCGTCTGCCCCATAGGCTGATTTTAAGTAGTGTAACTATAAAGCCGAGTGGACTCGGCATGCATGTTTGGTACCTGCATCCCTGCATTAGTGGAGGCCTTTGAAGCACCATAAATGGCAAAAGGCAGAAGGGACCCAGAATGCATGTGGAATAGAGTTGAGCGAACGTGCTCGTAACGAGCACTGTACTGCTCGGATCCCCTGCGCTCGCATGGGCACAGGCATCCGGATCCGTCGGGTGAGGAGAACGGATCCGGATGGCTGCGCCCATGCGAGCGCAGGGGATCCGAGCAGTACAGTGCTCGTTACGAGCACGTTCGCTCAACTCTAATGTGGAACCAACACCCCCTGATTATACGGAAGCCAAGGTTGGCACATAACAGGTAGGAAATAGTGTTAGGTTCCCATTCTACAGAGATCACCTTGACGATTTGGTGGACGGGCCCAGATAATTTTGTACAAAAAATATTTGCCAAGAATCTCTAATTTACTAAACAAGCATAGCATTAGCTCTAGAATACTTTATATCTCTATGGCATTTTGTGCTTTATCTGGTTAGCAGTGTGCCGTTGCATTGCATGTAAAATTCTAACACGTACTGATAAGCGTGAGACTTTTTTTTTTTAGTGAGTAGAATGGAAGGCGTTATTGTGACCTCTGCCAGAGGCCCTTCAGAATTTCTTTCACAGAGTGCAGATCCAAGGACAGAGGGAGCTCTGTACCTCTGTCTAACTGATCAGATTCTGTGGTCGCTGTTGGCCATGTCATCTGAGGGGTTTAATTGCAGGGAATGGCGTTATCTCCAGTCCCAGAAGTGAAAACTGAATGCCTGCTGTACAATACACGGCAACAGATGAAGAGATGACACGGCCCAGCCCTGAGCCATCGCAATGATGTACTATTACTGCAGAGAGGGAATGTTGTCATGATGTAATATGTCATACAGCGGGGGGGGAAGGTGTTATGCACAACCAGCTGGTGAAAAGAGGATTCTTTGCCTAGATACAACAGTATACAATGAAAATGAGCCTGACTAAAGGGAGACAGCAGGCACAATTTTAAAGGGATTTTATCATCACGATTTTTTTGCAAAAAAAAAATAAATAAGAGCATACCCCTAAAAGTGTACTACCCTAAATGAAAACGGCCAAATTATGCACAATTAGCCATTTTCCCTCCAAGAATTACTGCTTTACAGTGTCATATCCATACAGATGCGTCCACACTTAACTTATCTCCAAACTCAGAGTGGTGACAGTTTTGTCCTGATAGCAAAACAACATGATATCGCGAGATTGTAACTAAACTCTAAAAAACTGCAATACACGTCACAACCACTGGGCGGTGAGTGCTCCACATTTAGCTGATTGCTCAGCTGCTTTTTCTTTTGTTTAGAGCTGCTGGCCTCAGATGTGAGATATTTATCGGCAGACCAAGCTAAATGTGGTGAGATCTATTGAGAATATTTAATGTACTAAAGTCAAACACATGAGAAAAAAGGAAAACTAAATAGAGTATCCAAACATTGTGTGTTACTGTCAGCTGGACTGTGTATCTAATCCTATTCTGGGTGACAGTGTCTGCTAAACTGCGTATCTAATCCTATCATGTGTGATACTGTTTGCAGAGTTGTGTATCCAATCCTATCATGTGTGATACTGTTTGCTGAACTCTGTATCTAATCCTATTCTGGGCGACAGCATCTGCTAAGCTGTGTATCTAATCCTATCATGTGCGATACAGTTTGCAGAGTTGTGCATCTAATCCTATCATGTGTGATACTGTCTGCTGAACTGTATATCTAATCCTATCATGTGTGATACTGTCTGCTGAACTGTGTATCTAATCCTATTCTGTGTGATACTGTCTGCTGAGCTGTGTATCTAATTCTATTAGTGGTGATACTCTCTGCTGAACTGTGTATCTAATCCTACCTGGTCTGAGTTTTCTGCTGACCTGTGTATCTAACTCTATTAGGTGTGATACTGTCTTTGAAGCTATTGTTGTATCTTTATAGAGTGTGATACAGATAGAGATAAGGAGCTTTCCATTGTGAACATACTGTACACTCAGCCACTGCTCACATAAGAGAGGTGGGGGAGGTGCTCATGTATTTCAGTCCCTGTATTTCCCTATCTTGTGGATGAGGCCTGATTACCAGTTAAAGGGGTATTCCCATCTCACAAATGTAGTTTGTATAATTAGATATAGCCATACTAATATTATTACTAATAGAATGTATTTATATAAAATGTACAGTTTAGAAGATTTCCCTATTTGTATTTCCATTGTCCCACACACATCAGTCAGGCCGTTGCCCCTAGTTACGGCCACCGCAGCCATGTAGTAGTGGTGGCCGGCTTGCTCTTGTTCAAACCCGCTCTGAGGTAACTGCTGTATTGTGAACGCACATTACATGAGCATGAGGAGACACATCTTAGGGTTGTAGCATTTTTGTCTGCGCTTCCAAAATGCAGAGAAACAGATCCTGTTCCAAGATCAATTCATCTCTATGGAGCAGGATCCGTTTATAAAGTCTGCCTATTGCATTATGGGATGGTAGCGTCCAAAACGCAGATGTGAAAGTAGATGTGTCTCCGCATGCTCGTACAATGTGCATTCACAATACAGCAGTTACCTCAGAGCGGGTTTGAACAAGAATAAGCCGACCACCACTACTACATGGCCGCAGTGGTCGTAACTAGGGGCAACGGCCTGACTGATGTGTGTGGGACAATGGATATACAAATAGGCAAATCTTCTAAACGGTACATTTTATATAAATACATTCTATTAGTAATAATATTGGTATGGCTATATCTAACTATACAAACTACATTTGTGAGACGGGAATACCCCTTTAAGTAAGACTACTTTCACCTTAGCGGCAGCACGGATCCGGTAGGTGAAGGGTGCCGCCGGATCCATGCTGCTGCAGGGACATGTGTGGGGCCAGAACCGCGCTCCCTCCCCACACATGTCACACAGTACATAGACACACACACACACACACAGTTATATACACATACAAATACACATACATACTTACATACTCCCGGCAGGTCTCCACAGCGCAGGAGGAGCAGGACGGTGCACACATAGGACAATTCCCCACAGCGCCCTATGTGTGCACCGTCCTGCTCCTCCTGCGCTGTGAAGACCTGCCGGGAGCATGTAAGTATGGATGTGTATTTGTATGTGTATATGTCTGTGTATGTCTGTAAGTCTGTATGTGTGTATGTATGTGTGCAGGTGACGGATCCGTTTACCATTGTGTCACACTGAACGGATCTGTCCCCATTGACTTTCATTGGGGGTCATGACGGATCCGTCTTGGTGCGGATACCTGGAACGGAGAGCAAACCGCAGCATGATGCGTTTTGCTCTCCGGTCTGAAGACGGAACGGAATGCTTTTAGGAGCCTCCGTTGTCTTCAGTTCAGTTTTGTCCCCATTGACAATGAATGGGGACAAAACTGAAGCGTTTTATTCCGGTATTGAGCCCCTGTGACGTAGCTCAATACCGGAATTATAAAACACTAGTGTGAAAGTAGCCTAAGTTATAGAAGCCCATTCATGTTGCTAATGGAAAATATAGCACAATACATGTTTATTGTTTTCAGTCCCTGAGGCGGAGCTTATTTTTAGGGAAAAAAAAATCTTTCCACAGAGCACTGGTGCCACTGGTTTTGTCCCCCTTACATTTTTTAAATTATTTTGGCAGACCCAGGTCTGTGGATCTTTAGAAAAATACTAGAGTACTCCTGATTCAGGGTTTAATTTGAACAAACTTTAATTATGGGTTTAACCCCTTCCCGACCAGCGCCGTACATGTACGGCACTGCGGGAAGTGACTTCCCGACCAGCGCCGTAGTGCTACGGCGCGCTGATCGGGCCAGTGCAGGAGCTGCGCCCGCCCGATTAGCGGCGGGGGTCCGGCTGTGCCCAGTAGCCGGACCCCTGATGTATGCACCAGCATCGGTGAAAACACCGATGCCGGTGCATTAACCCTTCATGTGCCGCGGTCAGCGCTGACCGCGGCATATGTGGTGGGAAGGGGTTGCCATCGGGTCCCCGCGCTGCTGTGACGGGGACCCGATGGCTGAGATAGCAGCCGGATGCCTTCCTTAGGCATCCGGCTGCTATCTACGGAAGCCTGTGAGATCCAGCCCCCTGGATCTCACAGGCAGTGTGCTGGAAGTGTATTACATTGAGTAATACACTTCCAGCCAATGCATTACAATACAGAAGTATTGTAATGCATTGTAAGGGGATCAGACCCCCAAAAGTGAAAAAAAAAGTGTAAAATAAGAAAGTTAAAAAAAGTGAAAAAAATAAAGTTTTACAAAAAAAAAAGTTTCAAGTTCCCCCCCCCCCAAAAAAACGTAATTTTTACAAAATAATATAAAAAAAAATATGTAAAAAATAGTGAAAAAAAAAAAAAATAGACATATTAGGTATCGCCGCGTCCGTATCGACCGGCTCTATAAAAATAGCACATGATCCACCCCGTCAGGTGCACGCAGTAAAAAAAAAAAAAAAAAAAAAAACTGTGCCAAAACAGACATTTTTGGGTCACCTTGCCTTACAAAAAGTGTAATAGCAGGTGATCAAAAAAGCGTATGTACCCCAAAATGGTACCAATCAAACCGTCATCTTGTCCCGCAAAAAATGAGACCCTACCTAAGACAATCGCCTGAAAAATAAAAAAAATATGGCTCTCAGAAAATGGCAACACAAAAAGTATTTTATTTTGTTAAAAAAATAAATCTAATGTGTAAAACTATCCAAAAATAAAAAAGTTAGACATATTGGGTATCGCCACGTCCGTAACAACCTGCTCTATAAAAATATTGCATGAGATGGCCCCCCAGGCGAATGCTGTAAAAAATTTTTTTTAAAAAACTAAGCCAAAACAGACATTTTTTTCCTTTTTGTCTCACAAAAAGTATAATAGCAGGCGATCAAAAAGGCGTATTTACCCCAAAATGGTACCAATCAAACCGTTATCTTGTCCTGCAAAAACGATACCCTACCTGAGACAATCGCCTGAAAACTGAAAAAAATATGGCTCTTTGAAAAGGGCAACACAAAATAAAGATTTTATTCTGTTCAAAAAATAAATCTAATGTGTAAAACTATCCAAAAATAAAAAAGTTAGACATATTGGGTATCATCGTGTCCGTAACAACCTGCTCTATAAAAATATTACATGAGATGGCCCCCCGGGTGAATGCTGCAAAAAAAAAAAAAAAAAAAAACAACTATGCCAAAACAACCATTTTTTTCCCCTCTTGCCTCACAAAAAGTGTAATAGCAGGCGATCAAAAAGGTGTATTTACCCCAAAATGGTACCAATCAAACCGTCATCTTGTCCTGCAAAAACGGTACCCTACCTGAGACAATCGCCTGAAAACTGAAAAAAATATGGCTCTTTGAAAATGGCAACACAAAAAAAAGATTTTATTCTGTTCTAAAATGCATCTAATGTGTAAAACTTTCCAAAAATAAAAAAGTTAGACATATTGGGTATCGTCGCGTCCGTAACAACCTGCTCTATAAAAATATTTCATGAGATAGCCCCCCAGGTGAATGTTGTAAAAAAATTTTTTAAAAAAACCATGCCAAAACTGCTATTTTTTCACCTTGACTCTCAAAAACTGTAATACAAAGCGATCCAAAAGTCTTATGTACCCCAAAATGGTACCAATCAAACCGTCATCTCGTCCCGCAAAAAATGAGCCCCCACATAAGACAATAACTCAAAAAGTAAAAAATCAACGGCACCCGCAAACCAATCCATCAAAATCTGTTCTGCAAAATCCATATGGCGCTCCTTCTGTTTTGAGTCCTGCCATGTGCCCCCACAGCAGTTTGCCACCACATATGGGGTGTTGCCGTATTCAGGAGAAAATGGGTAACAAATTATGGGGTGCTTTTCTCCTGTTACCCCTTTGGGGCTAAAGCAACATTTGGGGCTAAAATTTGGGGCTAAAGCAACATTTTATTGGAAGAAATGAAACTTTTCATTTTCACAGCCTGGTGTTTCCAAATTCCGTAAAACGCTTAGGGGGTCAAAGTGGCCAGAACCCCCCTTAATATATTCTTTGAAGGGTGTAGTTTCCAAAATGGGGTCACTTTTTCAGGGTTTCCACTGAAGGGGTACGTCAGGGTCTCTCAATTACAAAATGGTGCCTAAAAACTATTCTAGCAAAATCTGCCTCCAAAATCCGTATGGCGCTGCTTTCCTTCTGACCACTGCCACAAACCCATAGAGACGTTTACCACTACATATGGGGTATTTCTGTAAACTGCAGAATCAGAGTAATGAGTATTGAGGTTTAGTTTGCTGTTAACCCTTGCTGTATTGCAAGAAAAAAATATTAACATGAATAATCTACCAAAAAAGTGAAATTTTGAAATTTCACCTCCATTTTCCTTTAATTCTTGTGGAACACCTGAAGGGTTAACAAAGTTTGTAACAGCAGTTTTTTATAACTTGAGGGGTGTAGTTTCTAAAATGGGGTCATTTATGGGGGGTTTCATTATGTAAGCCCCTCAAAATCACTTTATATCTGAATTGGTGTTTAAAAAAATGGTTTTGGAAAATTTGGTGAAAATTTGAAAAATGGCTTCTAAACTTCTAAGCCCTCTAACGTCCTAAAAAAGTAAAATTACATTTACAAAATGATGCCAACATAAAGTAGACATAAGGGGAATGTAAAATAATAACTATTTTTGGAGGTATTACTGTGTATTTTGAAAGTAGAGAAATTGAAATTTGGAAATTTTTCCAAATTTTTGTAAATTTGGGATTTTTTTCATAAATAACGGTGAAATATATTGACTCAAATTTATGACTGTCATGAAGTACGATGTGTCACAAGAAAACAATCTCAGAATGGCCTAGATAAGTAAAAGCGTTCCAAAGTTATTACCACATAAAGTGACACATGTCAGATTTGCAAAAAATGGCCCCGTCAGGAAGGTGAAAACAGGCCCGGGGTTGAAGGGGTTAATGCAGAAAACAACAATTGCACCATTTTTATTTACAACATCTCCCAATCCTAATGAATTACCATCGGGCAGCTGTAGTCCAGAACCACAGCATGGATCTAGGGCTGCCCTTTACTCTTCCATGAAAAGCTTTAGTGATACAGAATGTTACATGCCAGTGGTATTGCCTTTCTTTTCTATCACTAATGGAAGGACTTTATACAGACCAATGTAATTGTTGTACAGTTAGGACGTCATCCCAGAACTTAAGCATTCCATCAATCAACTCCTGCTTAGTCCTCGGCCTTATTTCAGCCCTTATAAATCTGTAGTGCCAGTATATAATAATCCTCCTTCCACCTCCCTCCTCATATTGCATGCATTGCCAATAAATATATATTGTCCACCCTGTATTTCCAATGGAGAATTCCCCCTGCAAATCAGACAAGAAGAGAACAGGTTCTATATTTTGGTGGGGCCATGGAGCAGACATTCAGATTCAGGCAGCACATGGTGTTGTCCACATCTTTTTGCCCCCATTGAAATGAATGGGTCCTCAAAAAATGTGGATCGGATGCAGACCAAAATATGGTCATGTGAATGCACTAAGGGTAAATACACAAAGTTTTCTGGATGAGGATTTGAAGCAGACCTGTCTACAGAAACGGATTGGAAAGGAATTAGGCTTCTTTCAGCTTCTTTCACACTGGCGTTATAGCTGGATCCGGCAGGGTTCAGTAATAACGCTTCCGTTACTGATAATACAACCGTCTGCATCCGTTATGAACGGATCCAGTTATACAGGGCAGTTTCTAGGGAATTTTAACAAGAGGGCGAACATTAAAAAAGCGCCCCTCCCCCCCCCAATTAAATAACACTGACTTATGCACAGCCCCCCCCCGCCACCCTGCACACTATGCTACAGGGGTATGACTACCAGCAGGGCCGATTCTAGCTTTTCTGCTGCCTGAGGTGAAAAATTAAATGATGTTTTCTCTTTTTTGTTCACCTGCTCACCGCAGTATTTGCAGTGGTGATCAGGTAAACAGAGCAGAGAAAGCAGCGCTCGTACAGGGACATACAGCTCCACATATGTACCTCTTACATCCAGTGACGTCTTCTGTGATGTAGATGTTCTCTTTCCTCATCTTCTCCTGTCAGACCAGACCGCCATGATGATTTCTTTCAGCCATCTCTTCTCTCTGCAGAGTTTGACAAACAGACATTTTAGTTTCCTACTTTTCCATCATCCTCCTCACTTTCTGAACATTCCATTTTGCCACCTCTAATACTGTGCCCGCTGTGCCCCCCAAAACTATACTGTAGAAACAGTCCCCTGGAATATACTGGTACCGCACAGATAATGTGCCAGTACAAAAAATACCTCCTTACTGTTCAGATCAGACCTATATCAAACCTCAGATGAGACCCCCATCTCAGAGCAGACCTTCATTAGACGTCTGTCAGACCCCATATCAGACCTCAGATCAGACCCCTATTAGACCTTCATGTCAGAACCCCCACCATCTCAGACCAACCCCCCCATGTATAAAACCTCAGACCCCCATCAGACCTCAGACCCCCCTTATCAGCCCTTCAGACCCCATTATCAGACCTCAGACCCCCTTTATCAGACCTCAGACCTCCCTTATCAGCCCTTCAGACCCCATTATCAGACCTCAGACCCCCCTTATCAGCTTTTCAGACCCCATTATCAGACCTCAGACCTCCCTTATCAGCCCTTCAGACCCCATTATCAGACCTCAGACCCCCTTATCACACCTCAGACCCCCTTATGAGCCCTTCAGACCCCCCTTATCAGCTTTTCAGACCCCATTATCAGACCTCAGACCCCCTTATCACACCTCAGACCCCCCTTATCAGCCCTTCAGACCCCATTATCAGACCCCCTTATGAGCCCTTCAGACCCCCCTTATCAGCTTTTCAGACCCCATTATCAGACCTCAGACCCCCTTATCACACCTCAGAACCCCCTTATCAGCCCTTTAGACTCCATTATCAGACCTCAGACCCTCCTTATCAGCTTTTCAGACCCCCTTATCACACCTCAGACCCCCCTTATCACACCTCAGACCCCCCTTATCAGCCCTTCAGACCCCTTTTATCAGCCCTCAGACCCCTTTTATTAGCCCTCAGACCCCCCCTTATCAGCTTTTCAGACCCACTTATCAGCCCTTCAGACCCCCCCTTATCAGACTCCCTTATCAGACCCCCTTATCACACCTCAGACCCCCCTTATCAGTCCTCAGACCCCCCTTATCAGCCTTTCAGACCCCCTTATCAGACCTCAGATCAGACCTTCAGACCCCCCATCGGCCCTTCAGACCCCCTTATTAGCCATCCAGACACCCTTATCAGACCTCAGATCAGACCTTCAGACCCCCCCCCCCCCATCGGCCCTTCAGACCCCCTTATTAGCCATCCAGACCCCCTTAACCCCCTTATGAGACCTCAGATCAGACCTTCAGACCCCCCATCGGCCCTTCAGACCCCCTTATTAGCCATCCAGACCCCCTTAACCCCCTTATCAGACCTCAGATCAGACCTTCAGACCCCTTATTAGCCATCCAGACCCCCTTATCAGACCTCAGATCAGACGTTCAGACCCCCCATCGGCCCTTCAGACCCCCTTATTAGCCATCCAGACCCCCTTATCAGACCTCAGATCAGACCTTCAGACCCCCCTTATTAGCCATCCAGACCCCCTTATCAGACCTCAGATCAGACCTTCAGACCCCATTATTAGCCATCCAGACCCCCTTAACCCCCTTATCAGACCTTCAGACCCCCCATTGGCCCTTCAGACCCCCTTATTAGCCATCCAGACCCCTTTAACCCCCTTATCAGACCTCAGATCAGACTAAAAAAAATAAATTAACTTACCTCTTCTTCTCAGCCGCTCCTCTCCTCTTCCGGTGGTCTCCTGTCCTCTCCTCTTCACAGGGCCCGCGCTGCAGTCACCTGACCTTCTGCAGCGTCAGGTCAGAGAGCGCTCTGTACGTCCTGACGCTGCAGACAGCCAGGACACAGCAGCGCATACAGGCTGAGCTGCGCTGGGTTACTTACACTCCGGCTCCTTCCGGCTCACAGGTTTTGTGAGCCGGAGGACCCGGAGTTGGTAAGCAACCCAGTGCAGCTCAGCCTGTATGAAGATACAAGGCAGCGCAGCGCCCCCCTCTTCTTCCCAGACACCTGCGCCCTGTGCGGTCGCACCCCTCGCCCGCCTATAGAAACGGGCCTGCAGTTATATTATGTGTAACATTGCTGGGACTGATCCGTCATTAACTTCATTGAAAGTCAATGGAGGACGGATCCGGTTTTATTGTGTCAGACAGAACGGATCCGTCCCCATTGACCTGCATTGTGGGTCATGACGTTTTGCTCCGGATCCCCAGGATGGAAAGTAAAATACAACATGTTGCGGTTTTCTCTCCGGCCTGCGGACCCAACTAAACTGAATGGAATGTATTTTGGAGCCTCCGTTCTCTTCAGTTCAGTTTTGTCCCCATTGACAATGAATGGGGACAAAACTGAAGAATTTTTTTCCGGTATTGAGGCCCTATGACGGAACTCAATACAGGAAAACAATAACACTAGTGTGAAAGTAGCCTTAGGACTATAAAGGAAGGATTTATACTTCTGGCTTTGGCTCCTGGTATATTAGCATTCAGCATTATACTGTAGCTTCTCACAACTGTCCTATCATCTAAGTGTCCAGGCCTCATATTTGCTGCTTATGTCAATGGTCCAGTCTCCATTCCCTGTGTCTTTATTAAGGCCCTTTTACACGAGCCGATTATCGTTCAAATAATCGTTCAAACGTTCGGATTTGCACGATTATTGTTGCGTATAAACATGGGTAACGATTTAACGACGAACGAGATTTCGTTCGCTTCTCGTTGATCGCATCTTTTGTCCCGGCAATAAATTAATCGTTCATCGTTCGCAAAATCTTCCAGTTTAAACGAAAATCGTTTAGTCGTTGGCAGATGGTAATGGTAATGCTTATGGCAAGGAGCAAGGAACGATCGTAATAACGATTATAAAACGACCGAAAGTACGAAGATTGTGAACGACTTCTCTTTCAGTGTAAACGGTATTTACATTGCATCGTTCATCTACGATCGCTAATACGATTTATCTTTCCGTGTAAAAGGACCTTTACCTGACTATTCACCATTGTATCCTGCTGTTGTTTGATTAGTCCCTGATTAGGTAAATACAGTCCCTCCTCTATTGTTGACACCTAGACGTGTAAATGTAAGGGTTTAGTTCTTCTGAGACATTGGGCTTCATCCAAAATGCAAACTTTCTAAGTGTACTAAGTGTACAAAATCACTTCCAAGCGCTGCGGAACACACGCCGGGCGGCCCCCGTATATTTTCGGGTCTGCAGTAATGCGGCCCCACAAATATACGGTCGTGTGAATGGGGCCTAAAACCCCTGCACCCAGCAAGGAACTTCTTATCTCTCCCTCCATCTGACCTCCTGCCCAGATCTGTTCTGCCATAAAAACCTTCCTCTCTAGAGGGAACTGTAAGAAAGAGAGAGACAGGAAACCCTGGGAAATTAAATCCATGCTGCCGCAACTCACAATGAATGGGGACAAAACAGAAGCGTTTTTTTCCGGTATTGAGCTCCTATGACGGAACTCAATACCGGAATTTAAAAATGCTAGTGTGAAAGTAGCCTTACTTAACTGGTAATCAGGCCTCATCCACAAGACAGGGAAATACAGGGACTGAAATACATGAGCACCTCCCCCACCTCTCTTATCTGAGCAGTGGCTGAGTGTACAGTATTTACACAAAGGAGAGCTCCTTATCTCTATCTGTATCACACTCTATAAAGATACAACAATAGCTTCAAGACAGTATCACACCTAATAGAATTAGATACACAGGTCAGCAGAAAACTATCACACAAGGTAGGATTCGATACACAGCTCAACAGACAGTATCACACCTAATAGAATTAGATACACAGCTCAGCAGACAGTATCACACTCTATACACATACATCTAATCGCTTCATAGACAGTATCACACATGATAGGAATAGATACACAGCTCAGAAGACAGTATCACACAAGGTAGGATTAGATACACAGTTCAGCAGACAGTATCACACATGATAGGATTAGATACAGAACTTAGCAGGCAGTATCATACACAATAGGCTTAGATACGCAACTCTGCAGATAGTATCACACATGATAGGATTAGATACACAACTCTGAAAACTGTATCACACATGATAGGATTAGATACCCATCTTAGCAGACAGTATCACACATGATAGGATTAGATACACAGATATGTAGGCAGTATCACCCAGAATAGGATTAGATACCCATCTTAGCAGACAGTATCACACAAGGTGGGATTAGATACGCATCTAAGCAGACAGTGTCACACAAGGTAGGATTAGATACGCAGCTAAGCAGACAGTATCACATATGATAGGATTAGATACAAAGCTTAGCAGACGCTGTCACCCAGAATATGATTAGATACAGAGTTCAGCAAACAGTATCACACATGATAGGATTAGATACACAGATATGCAGGCAGTATCACTCAAGATAGGATTAGATACACAGTTCTACAGACAGTATCACACATGATAGGATTAGATACGTAGTTTAGCACACAGTCACCCAGAATAGAATTATATACACAGTTCAGCAGACAGTATCACACATGATAAGATTAGATACACAGTTCCGCAGACAGTATCACACATGATAAGATTAGATACACAGCTCAGCAGACAGTTTCACACATGATAGGATTAGATACATAGTTTAGCAGACAGGCACCCAGAATAGGATTAGATACACAGTTCAGAAGACAGTATCACGCAAGATAGGATTAGATACCCATCTTGGCAGATAGTATCACACATGATAGGATTAGATACGCAGCTTAGCAGACAGTATCACATATGATAGGATTAGATACAAAGCTTAGCAGACGCTGTCACCCAGAATATGATTAGATACAGAGTTCAGCAAACAGTATCACACATGATAGGATTAGATACACAGATATGCAGGCAGTATCACTCAAGATAGGATTAGATACACAGTTCTGCAGACAGTATCACACATGATAGGATTAGATACGTAGTTTAGCAGACACTGTCACCCAGAATAGGATTAGATACACAGTTCAGCAGACAGTATCACATATGATAGGATTAGATACCCATCTTAGCAGATAGTATCACACATGATAGGATTAGATACCCATATTAGCAGATAGTATCACACATGATAGGATTAGATACGCAGCTTAGCAGACAGTTTCACACATGATAGGATTAGATACGTAGTTTAGCAGACACTGTCACCCAGAATAGGATTAGATACACAGTTCAGCAGACAGTATTACACATGATAGGATTAGATACCCATCTTAGCAGATAGTATCACACATGATAGGATTAGATACACAGATTGGATAATCATTAAGGAATATTAAATGTCATGGTAAAATTGAGGTATATACTGACACCCTGAAATGTATTATGTACATTTGTAACATGTAATGGGACTGTTAAAATTGTATAATTATCTATGCATAATACTGTGGTTGGTGTGTGCTATTTTGCATATAACTAATATAATACTAGACTAGCACTGTATACTGACACCAAGTGTACTGTACCTAACTCATAGCATACGGCATATAGACTTGTGGTAAACAATGGCAGCGGGCAAAATATATGATAATCATTGCACGCTAAAAAAAAAAAATCCTTTGGAGGGATTTGTTTAATGTATACAATATATTTTGCTATTTAGGTTAAATGTAAGAAGTGAATACTTTAAATTCAGGTATTAGCTATTAAAACAATGCGCCACCTGGTGTCTGAAAGTTGTATTACAATTTATCCAATTTAGTTATAACGTCACTTCGTGACACACATCTCAGGACATGTTGAGATAAGTGATCAGTTAAGTGTGGACACATCTGTAGGTTGTCTTTTCAAAATAGATGTACGAGTCCGGCCAGCATTGCTACAGAGGTTAAAGGGGTGGCGGGTCAGTCTGTCAATGTTCAGGCCAAATTGGTCTGCATGGCTTTCGTACTTTTGCTTTCGCACGTGGCTTTTGCTCTGATGAGACCTAGATAAACTTATTTGGTTCAGATGGGGTCAAGCGGTGTGGCAGCAACCAGGTGGGGAGTACAAAGAAAAGTGTGTCTTGCCTACAGTTAAACATGGTGGTGGAAGTGTCATGGTTTGGGGCTGCATGAGTGCTGCCGGCTGTGGGGAGCTACAATTTGTTAAGGGAAGCATGTCTCCAGATCTAAACCCTATTGCGCATCTGTGCGGCATCCTCAGACGGAAGGTGGAGGAGCGCAAGGTCTCTAAATTCCACCAGCTCGGGAAGAGGAGTGGCAACCTGTGAAGCTCTAGTGAACTCTATGTCTAAGATATACGAGATATGTGCTGGGTCCTACTTAAAATAGGGTTCAGGACCCCCACATGAATATAAATACTGAACATTACAGCTGGAATTATAGCGTGGCCTACTATCCGACAGTCACCAAATATCAATATAATCATAAGATATTTTAACAAACTAGGACTGTATAAAATAAACAATGACAGTGAAGTACACAAACATGATATAATAAACACTTTTGCAAAAAAAAAAAAAAAGCAGTATTAATAAGCAAGGTAATACAACTGATTATTTCCTAAGTTTTAATGGTGATTGTCAATCAAACCCTAAAGTATGCCCAGACTGCCTACAGCTATCAGCCTACAATAGGGCATGGTGGAATTTGTAGTTTTACAAAAGGTGGAGAGCGACAAGGTTGGCCATACTTGGCCTACATGGATACTGAGCTCAGAAAGTTGTATATGTATAAAATTACAGGTTTTGCTAAATAATCTCCCATAAAACTATATATTAATCTGCTCAACTTCTCCTGCTCTATGACTTAATGCCTGCAGCGCACATAGAATTTTCATGGTAACAGGTTTTCTTTAACAGAGCAAAACATGTAATACCATGGAAGCCCATCTGCGTTGCACCACAATTTTTATCAGGTTGCTGAATAAACGTGAGAGGTTTTACGTTCAAACAAGTTTTCCAAAGCCAAAAGCACCAATTGCAGAAGTATCTGCTGATATACAGTACAGTCAATTACTCACTCGTTAGGTTCAAATATCTTTTCTTCACTCATTTTCTCTCCTGAAAATTCACTCCTCTTCCTCAGCCTAGATGGTGGCCGATATGGACCAGTCTGGGCTAAGATGCTTTCATCAATCTCCTTCTTCACAGTTTCTACACCCTAGAAAAATAAATATACAAGGTAGAAAGCAATAGATGAACACAAGTTAGCAGTGCACACGATAAAAGTAATAAAAAGGCTATAGCATCTCAATAGACCAACTGACCAGTAACCAGTGGACAACAGCACTAAAGTCCCATGTACCTAAAAGATGCATTTAGCACTATGCACATAATAAACAGTGAAAGCTATAAATCACACAATGAAGTTCATGCTGACACTACAAAAAAAAAGTAGCATCATGTAGCGCCTCTTGGCCTTATAGACTTTTAGGATTCCAATTGTCAACGTGTTCCCCTAAGGTTTCCTGACACTCCTCCCACAAGCAGGACTGGCTTCTAGGGCATTTTATTGTACCAGTTAGTCAAGTTACTGTGGCAAATTCACAGGATGATAGGTATCTGGTATTTTCTCTGTCCAGTCCAGGAATGAACAACCTAAGGCTCTACAGCTGTTGCAAAACTACAACTCCCAGGATGCCCAGACTGCATACAGCTATCAGCCTGTAGCAGGGCATGGTGGGAGTTGTAGTTTTACAACAGCTGGAGAGCCGCCGGCTGGCCATCCCTGGTCCAGTCCATTACAGACAAATAAAAAACGCTACCGGCTTCTTCAAAGAAGTCCTCTAGTGTATTGTTTTAAGGCAAGATGATATTGGCTGCATCCAAACATGCTGATACAAACTTTCCTTATTTAAAAGTCATTTTACTCATTGCAAATATTCCACTTTACCAGCATCAAACCAAACCCCTTGCATTACTTTGTTCTACACTTCACACTCAAAACATTCCCCTTCATCAACCACATATCTCAAATTAAAATCCATCCATCCAAAATACTTTTCTCCAACCATTCTGTATTATGTACGTGTTCCTTTGCCCATTTCTACTGGCCAGTTCTATTTTTTCTTTGACACTCTGCTTGGAACCAAACAATCAGAAGTTGTCTCTTCAATTTAAATGGGTTGGCCAATTTCTGGATATTGTTGATCAATGTGTATGTAAGAGGATTATATAGCACATACTAATATAACCTTTGTTGAAAGTCTGCACCATTTTCTTTATGTCATAACATATACCCCCTTGTTTGCCAAGTCTTTTGTGCGGTCCATAGAGAGGTATTCCTTAAAATGGCTGATAGAGGGTCATGTGACCGGGCACATCATTCAGTCTCCTCCATTCCAATACTCTAACTTCCATCTGCCCTTGTAGTTTTGGGAATTTAGTGCAGACGCAGTGTGACTGACTAGGGGAGTGAATGATGTGTATGGTCACATGACCCTCTATCAGCAGCAATTTTATGGACAGGACCTCTCAATGAAAACAGTACAGAAGATTTGCTTATGAGAGCATGGCTTATGAAATATAGCAAACGATACAGAATACCAAAAAAGGTTATACTAGTAAGTGCCATATAATCATCTTACATACACATTACTCACAAATAGCCAGAAAGTGGCCAACTAACTTAAAGGGGTTGTCTCATCTCGCTGTTACTAGGCGAGATGAGACACTGTTTCCGACCACCTCCCGGCCAGGAAACAGCAGAGCGCTCCGACGCTCTGCTGTTTCTGTAGCTCTCATTGCCGTGCATGAAAGCTACAGAAACAGCGTAGCACAGAAAGCTATGGTGTTTCTGGGTTAGAGAATTTTTTAGGGGGTGAATGGTTGAAAAACAATCCCTAAAAACGCTAGAGAGAATGTAAATAGAATGTCTATGTTCACCAGTACCTAGGACTCATCACACAGATTATTATGCGCCTCATGTTCTGGTTTCTCCAAACGTGACTTGCAAAATAAGCTCTGCTGCATAAAACTGGAGAACGTGTTTCTTAGAGATATCAAATCGTTGGTGGCTTGGGGTCTGGGAATGGGGGTTGGGGCAGCCAATAGCATGATGCTACGGAGGCTCGATGACGTTGTGGCATGCTATTGGACGATACAATGGCGGCCGTATCAGGTGCGAAGTGGGGTAAGTATAATATTTATGAGGTGCCTGGGCATTTTAGGTATTGGTTTACCCCTTTAACCCCTTCAAGACAAAGCCAGTTTTCACCACAAGGACCAAGCCACATTTTGCAAATTTGACATGTTTCACTTTATGTGATAATAACACTTTTACTCATCTAAGAGATTGTTTTCTTGTGATACATTATACTTCATGTTAGTGGTAAATTTGAGTCACTGTTTAACCTTTATTTATAAAACAAATTCCAAAATTTACATAAAATTTGGAAAAATTCACAATTTTTGAAATTTGAACGTCTCTGCTTTTAAAGCAGATTGTGGTGCCTCATAAAATAGTTGTTACTGTACATTTCCCAGATGTCTACTTCATGTTGGCATCATTTTGAAAATGTCAATTTATTTTTCAGGAAGTTAGAAGGCTTACAATTTTAAAAGCAATTAGCAGTTATGAAGTCACTTTGTGGGGCTTACATAGTAGAAAACACCCATAAATGGCCCCATTTTAGAAATTACACATTTCAAGTTATTCAAAACTGATTTTACAAACTTTGTTAACCCTTTAGGTGATTCACAAGAATGAAAGGAAAACGGATGTGAAATTTCAAAATTTCACTTTTTTTTTGCAGATTTTCCATTTTAATATATTTTTCCCTGTAACACAGCAAGGGTTAACAGCCAAAGAAAACTAAAAATGTATTACCCTGATTCTGCAGTTTACTGAAGTACCCCATATGTTGTCGTAAAACTTGCTGTATGGGTACACGGCAGGGTGCAGAGGGAAAGGAGTGCCATATGGATTTTGGAGGGCAGATTTCACTGGGATATTTTTAAGTTGCCATGTCACATTTAAAAAAAACCCTGATGCACCCCTAAAGTAGAAACTCCGAAAAAGTCACCCCATTTTATAAACTAAGGGATGAGGTCACAGTTTTATTGGTACTATTTTGGGGTACATGTGATTTTTGATTGCTCGATATTACGCTTTTTGTGAGGCAAGGTAAGCAAAAATGGCTTTTTATTTTTTACAATTCTCCTGAATGGATGGTTAAATCATGTGTTGTTTTTATACAGCAGGTTAATACAGACACGACAATACCAAATGTGTATTTTTTGGTGGTTGTTTTAGTTTTAAATAATAAAGCATTTTTAAAAACAAAAATAATGTTTTTGTGTCTTCATTTTCTGAAAGTTACATTTCCTTTATTTTTCTGTCAATCGTCTGGTGCAGGGGAAGAGCTGACATTTTTATTGGTACCATTTTTGGTTACATATTTTTTTCATCATTCAATATGAAACTTTTTTGGGCATGGTGACCTGAGGGGGTAGATCATGTGATATTTTTATAGAGCAGGTCAGTAAAGACGTAGCGACACAGAATATGTCTATTTTTACATTTTTATTTCAGTTATATAAAATAAAAGTATTTGTCAAAAATGTTTGTCACCATTTTCTGAAAGCTATATTTTTTTTTAGTTTTCTGCCGATCTTGACTAGGGGCTCATTTTTTGCGGAAAGAGTTGACGTTTTTATAGGTGCATATTTTTTTGATCATTTAATATTACACTTTATGTGGCTAAGTGACCAAAAATTGTTTGTTTTGGCAGGGTTTTTATTTTATTTTTTATGGAATTCACCTTTAGATCATGTGATTATTTTTATAGAGTAGGTTGTTACAGATGCGGCGATACCTAATATATCTACTTTAAAAAAAAAAAAAGTCAGTTTTACACAATAAAAGCATATTTGAAAAATTTTATTATTTTTTTTAAGTTTTAGCATCTCCATTTTCTGAAAGCCATATTTTTTGTTTTTGGGCAATTGTCTTAAGTAAGGGCACATTTTTTGTAGGAAGAGATTAGTACTCTTTTGGGTACATATGTCTTTTTGGAATTACACTTTTTTTTTCAAACATGATTTTATGGTGAAGAGGCTTTATTTCTTATTTTCATTTGAAACTAATTTTTTTTACCGTATTTTTCGCTTTATAAGACCCACTTTTTCCCCAAAAAAGTAGGGGGAAATGGCTGTGCGTCTTATAAAGCGAATACTAGTGAGCGCTTCCAATATTGAAGTATACATTAGTTGCAGGGAGCGGGGAAGATACTTACCCTCCCTGGTCTTCTTGCTGGGGCCGGCGCTCCTCTTTCTCCTGTCGGCGCTGTACTGTACTGACCCAGTACAGCGTCAGGACGTAGTGCATGCACTCTGACCTGACACTGCACGCAGTCAGGTGACAGTGCAGTGTCGGCCGGAGAAGGAGGATCACGGCTGCTGCGGAGATGAAGAGGAGCCGAGGCACAAGAGAGGTAAGCGGATTTTTTTAAATTTTGGGCTGATGGGATTCTGACATGGAGGGC
The DNA here is from genome assembly GCA_900303285.1 of Rhinella marina. NCBI lineage: Eukaryota > Metazoa > Chordata > Amphibia > Anura > Bufonidae > Rhinella > Rhinella marina. The sequence continues at coordinate 50,298 of ONZH01025270.1, forward strand.
TGATGGGATTCTGACATGGAGGGCTGATGGGATTCTGACATGGAGGGCTGATGGGATTCTGACATGGAGGGCTGATGGGATTCTGACATGGAGGGCTGATGGGATTCTGACATGGAGGGCTGATAAGGGGGTGTGATGTGATGTCCTGATATTTATGGGGGATCCGATATGAGGATCTGATGAAAAATATTTTTTTCTTATTTTCCTACTCTAAAATCTGGGGTGCGTCTTATAAAGTGAAAAATATGACAATTTTCTCAATTAGAAAATCTCTGCTTTTAAGACATAGCGATTCCTCACAAAATAGTTAGACATTCGCCATATGTCTACAGTCATGGCCAAAAGTTTTGAGAATGACACAAATATTATATTTTCACGTGATCTGCTGCCCTCTGGTTTTTATGTGTGTTTGTCAGATGTTTTTATCACATACAGAAATATAATTGCAATCATATTATGAGTAACAAAAGCTTATATTGACAGTTAGAATGAGTTAATGCAGCAAGTCAATATTTGCAGTGTTGACCCTTCTTCTTCAGGACCGCTGCAATTCTCCCTGGCATGCTCTCAATGAACTTCTGGACCAAATCCTGACTGATAGCAGTCCATTCTTGCACAATCAATGCTTGCATTTTGTCAGAATTTGTAGGTTTTTGTTTGTCCACCCGTCTCTTGATGATTGACCACAAGTTCTCAATGGGATTAAGATCTGGGGAGTTTCCAGGCCATGGACCCAAAATCTCTGTTTGTTCCCTGAGCCATTTAGTTATCACCTTTGCTTTATGGCAAGGTGCTCCATCATGCTGGAAAAGGCATTGTTGATCGCCAAACTGCTCTTGGACGGTTGGGAGAAGTTGCTCTCGGAGGACATTCTGGTACCATTCTTTATTCATGGCTGTGTTTTTAGGCAAGACTATGAGAGAGCCGATTCCCTTGGCTGAGAAGCAACCCCACACATGAATGGTTTCAGGATGCTTTACAGTTGGCATGAGACAAGACTGGTGGTAGCGCTCACCTTGTCTTCTCCGAATAAGCTGTTTTCCAGATGTCCCAAACAATCGAAAAGGGGATTCATCAGAGAAAATGACTTTACCCCAGTCCTCAGCAGTCCACTCCCTGTACCTTTTGCAGAATATCAGTCTGTCCCTGATGTTTTTTCTGGAGAGAAGTGGCTTCTTTGCTGCCCTCCTTGAGACCAGGCCTTGCTCCAAGAGTCTCCGCCTCACAGTGCGAGCAGATGCACTCACACCTGCCTGCTGCCATTCCTGAGCAAGCTCTGCACTGCTGGTAGCCCAATCCCGCAGCTGAAACACTTTTAAGAGACGGTCCTGGCGCTTGCTGGTCTTTCTTGGGCGCCCTGGAGCCTTTTTGGAAACAATGGAACCTCTCTCCTTGAAGTTCTTGATGATGCGATAGATTGTTGACTGAGGTGCAATCTTTCTAGCTGCGATACTCTTCCCTGTTAGGCCATTTTTGTGCAGTGCAATGATGACTGCATGTGTTTCTTTAGAGATAACCATGGTTAACAGAAGAGAAACAATGATGCCAAGCACCAGCCTCCTTTTAAAGTGTCCAGTGGTGTCATTCTTACTTAATCATGACAGATTGATCTCCAGCCCTGTCCTCATCAACACCCACACCTGTGTTAATGGAGCAATCACTGAAACGATGTTAGCTGGTCCTTTTAAGGCAGGGCTGCAATGATGTTGAAATGTGTTTTGGGGGATAACGTTCATTTTCTAGGCAAATATTGACTTTGCAAGTAATTGCTGTTAAGCTGATCACTCTTTATAACATTCTGGAGTATATGCAAATTGCCATTATAAAAACTGAAGCAGTAGACTTTGTAAAAATTAATATTTGTATCATTCTCAAAACTTTTGGCCATGACTGTACTTTTGAAGGTAGATTTTGCTGGAATTGTTTTCGGGTTCCATGTCACAATTAAAGCGATCCTAAGGTACACCTACAGTGGAAATCCAAAAAATCTTAGACAGGTTGGCTACCATTCTCCCCAGGCTGATTTCTCCTGCGCAGGTGGGGTTTGTACAGGGTAGATCAGCGGTCATAAATATGCGTAAGGTGCTGACGGTGTTAGATGAGATAAAAATACATCCTAATCTCCATTCATCCCCAGCCCTTGTGGCTATAGATGCGGAAAAAGCTTTTGATAATGTGCGCTGGGGATGGATGGAAATGGTGCTGGATAAGATGGGCTTCAGAGGTCCTTTCAGACAGTACATCTCTGCTCTATATGAATGTCCTCAGGCAAGAGTCTATACACCGGGATTCTTGTCTGATTCCTTTGGCCTTTGCAAGGGTACGCGGCAGGGGTGCCCCCTTTCTCCCCTCCTCTTTAACCTAGTGATCGAACCCCTTTCCAGGGCAATACATCGGGACCAATCCATCCAGGGTATTAAAATAGGAAATGCAGAAGTTAAGCATGCCCTTTTTGCGGATGACCTATTGGTCTTCTTAGAGAGACCAGAAAGGGATCTGACGCAGTTATTTAATCTGTTGAAAACTTTTAGGGAGCATTCTGGCTTCACAGTCAACACTACCAAATCAGAGTTGTTATATCTCGGCCCAAAGGCATCTAGGAGGCCAATTCAGTCAGGGGATGTCCCAATCAAACTAGCAACAACTTCTATAAAGTATCTAGGTATCCATATAGGATCACAGCCGGCCTCTCTTCACACTCTAAATTACCCACCACTAAGAACATACTATTGGACCTAGATAGATGGAAGAACCTCCCGCTTTCTTTGGGGGGTAGGGTACATCTTCTAAAGATGATGTGCGTGTCGAAGCTCATGTATCCCATGCAGACTATACCTCTCCTCTTTAAGCATATAGATATTATTCAATTAAATTTAGCATTCAATACCTTTATATGGGCAGGTAAGAGACCCAGAATCTCCCTAGCCAAATTGCAGCTTCCTAAACTAGGGGGTGGGCTTGCGTTACCAGATTTGAGATGTTATAATCTGGCAGGTATTTTGAGACACTGTATAGATTGGATACATGGGACTAAATATTACACTAACACGAACTTGGAGACACAGCTGGTACGTCCATGGAATCTAGGGGCTCTGCTGCATTCTAAATATGCCTTAATTCCAGCTGGAATAAGAGCTAGCCTGCTACTGAAAGACACTTTGGCAGCGTTGAAGGGTGTAAGGAAAATATTTGGTCTCCCATATGGGCTGTCCAAATTCATGAGTATATGGGGACATCCAGAGTTCCCCGCGGGAGTTGATACTGGACACTTCGTGAAGTGGAAGAGGGCAGGGATTACAACAGTTGGGGAGTTACGGGACCAGAAGGGAATGAGGTACTACACGTTTGAAGAACTCCAGCAGAAATATTCGTTGGGAGCAGGTCAGACATTGGCTTATTTACAACTAAAAGGATTTCTCAGTAAAAGACTCCTAAATCCGAGCAGGGAAATGATCTCTAACAGCTTTGACCAACTTATAGGGAGAGGTTCCACTAAGAAAACAATGTCTGGACTGTACCAGGGAATAAGGGACACCAAACAAAAACCACTCTCTGACTCTTTACTTGCTCATTGCATGGAGGACTTACCTGGCCTAATAACCAGGGAACAGATATTGGAAGGGTGGAGGAAATTATGGAAGGTGACCCCTAATGAGATCTGGAGAGGTACGCACTTTAGGATGATCCATAGGGCTATCTATGGGTTTCAATTCTCATCCTCGAATCCCCCATCCAATAGGCTACTGGGGTGTCCCAAATGTCACCTTAAGGGATCTGACCTTTATCATGGGGTTTGGACATGCCCTGAAACTAGGAAATTTTAGAAACTTATTTCCCAAGTCAAGTACCACTTGAAGATTTCAGTACCATACTCTCCAGGTCTCATTCTCTTTCACTCAACAAAACAAGACAGGTTTTTTCCTCCTTTGGTACATCTGATCATTTTAGCTGCTAAGAGATGTCTCTTTAAAGTATGGCTGCAACCCCATGTTCCATCGGCAAAGGAAGTATTTAATCATCTCAAGACCTGTTTCTCAACAGAGAAAACAGAGGCAGAACAACTAAAAGGAAAATATGTTACTTCATTCTTTAGGCGATGGGAATCATTCATTGTAATTGTCTTCTCCGACGCTGAACTCAAGGTGTTAATGAAACCCTTTATTCTCTCTGAATGGTATCTTAGGAGAAAGAATGCAGGTACTTTGGGGAGGCTTCAGGTGGACTAATATAATTAGCAATGGAACTCCTGGCATATCTTTAGAGCATCGGGGGTAGGTGAGGGGAGGGGGGCGGAAGTTACATGTGTGGGGAATGTTACCTAAGCCATGTTGGCTATGGCATGTATACCTGGTACATAATATTACATGTTTGTTACAATCATTGTCAGTATTATTGTATCTTATTGGAAAATTTTCAATAAAAATTATATATTAAAAAAAAATTGCAATTTTTCATTTTCACTTCCGCGTGAATCCTAATTCTAGGAAAAACCATTGAGCTCAAAGTGCTCACCACACACCTTGAAAGATTCCTTAAGGGGTGCTCTTTCCAAAATGGGGTCACTTTTGGGGGATTTCCACTGTAGGGCCAGCTCAGGGGGTCTTCATGTGCGACCTAGCTCCCAATTATTATTCCAGCTAATTTCACTCTCCAAAAGCCATATGGTGCTCCTTCCACTGTGAATTTTCAGTCAATTCTCATGGAACACATAAAGGGTTAACAAAGTTAGTAAAATCAGTTTTGAATAGCTTGAGGGGTGTAGTTTCTAAAATGGGGTGATTTATGGGGAGTTTCCACTATAAGCCCCACAAAGTAACCTTATATCTGAACTGGTCATTAAAAAAATGGGTTTTGGAAATCTTCTAAAAAATTTAAGATTTGATTCAAATCTTAGAAGCCTTATAACGTCCTAAAAAAGTAAAATGACATTTACAAAATGATGCCAACATAAAGTAGACATATGGGGAATGTAAAATAATAACTATTTTTGGAGGTATTACTGTGTATTTTGAAATTAGAGAAATTGTAATTTGGAAATTTGCAAATTTTTCCACATTTTTGGTAAATTATGTGTTTTTTAATAAATTTACTACTGTCGTGAAGCACAATATGTGATGAGAAAACATTCTCAGAATGGCCTGGATAAGTAAAAGCGTTCCAAAGTTATTACCACATAGTGATCCATGTCAGATTTGCAAAAAACGGCCTGGGAGTTGAGGTGAAAAGTGGCCCGGTACTGAAAGGGTTAAGCCATATCATCAACATTAACATAAACACTTGAAAAAGTTCACTCTCTTTGTAATGACTCTATATAATATATGTGTTTCACTTTTCGAACTGAATTACTGGGGGGAAAAAAAAAACAAACTTTTTGATGATATTGTAATTTATTGAGATGCACTTGTATATGGATGGATTCCTGAATATTAGTCAGCATTATAGATGGAGATGCTCTAATACAGTTAATATCAGCTATTTTAAGATATCAGAAGTTTGTGTGTTCGCCAGTGGGAGTATGATCTGCCCGATTCTTTTTTGTTTTATCAACATCAAATGTAACATGCCTATACAGCTATGAGCGACAAAGACTGGTTTCAATCTACCAACTTTGAGGTGGTGACAAAATTGAATTCAATTCAGTCTAAGACAAAGGCTATCTCAAAACGTTATGAAATCATTATAACCAAGCATTCAGACAAATTTCATTTTCAGCATCTGAATAAATGGTCTAAGGAGAAAGAAGGCCTAGAAGGTACATTATGGGGTAATGTACTGCTTGATATATCATGTGTATCGAGGAATGGCAACTACAGACTAATATAGTTCATCAACTTTTATTTCCCTTTACCGCTAAGGAAAATTGGGAAGTGGGACAATTCAAACTATTCAAGGTGCTTATTTTCCTGGGCATCCATTTTTCATATCATCTGGTTCGGTCTCATTATTCAAAATTACTGGTTACAGGCTTTATTTTATTGATTAATAGTAGATTTTCTACCTGTATAACCCTGTGAGCTCTCAATCTGCCATATTTGGCTGTATATTTGACAACTCTCTTACTAAAAAGAACAGATCTCTCACTAAGGAAGCTCTTTTTTTTTTTGCCCAACTTTTGATAATTCGGACATAGCTACCCAATAAGAGTCATGATTTCAGTCACCTTCGCCTTTTTATATATTTTACACGGAGCTATAAAGAGGTACATGCGGTTAAAATACTGCTCTAGGAAGAAAATTGTACAAAATAGCTTTTTTTTCCTTCTCCCCCCTTCTCTTTCTAAGTCTTTCTAATCTTTTCAAAACTATAGGCCGGTAAGTTTAATATCTGTTGTGGGTAAACTGTTTGAAGGTTTTCTAAGGGATGCTATCTTGGAGTACCTCAATGAAAATAAGCAAATCACTCCATATCAGCATGGCTTCATGAGGGATCGGTCATGTCAAACCAATTTAATCAGTTTTTATGAGGTGGTAAGTTCTAGACTTGAACGGGGCGAATCAATGGATGTCGTATATCTGGACTTCTCCAACGCATTTGACACTGTACCACATAAAAGGTTAGTATTAGAGATGAGCGAACGTGCTCGTAAGGAGCACTGTACCACTCGGCTCCCCTGCGCTCGCATGGGCGCAGGCAGCCGCTTGCGTCCTCCTCACCCGACGGAAGGGGCTGCCTGCGCCCATGAGAGTGCAGGGGAGCAGAGCGGTACAGTGCTCGTTACGAGCACGTTCGCTCATCTCTAGTTAGTATATAAAATGAGAATGCTTGGCCTGGGAGAAAATGTCTGTATGTGGGTGAGTAACTGGCTCAGTGATAGAAAAATAGAAAATTTTATGTGTGTGTGTGTGTCGTTAAAAGATATCAACAGTGAACTCCACAGCCTCCCACCCCTTAACACTGACACCTCTCCTCCCACAGTGCCCCATCGCCTTAAAATGGGACCTCCAAAGCAGCCCACCCCCTTAACTTTGACCTTCACAGCAGCCTGCTCCTTTAACAGTGAGTTCCACAGCACCTCACCCCCTTGACAGTGACCTCAGTACCCCACTCCCTTAACATTGACCTCACAGTACCACGCTGCCCCTTTAACAGTGGCCTCCAGAGGTCCGGTTTTAGGCCGGACAGTCTGGCTTTCAGACTCCCTGTCCTCAGTCTGGCGCAGGGCCTCGACAGACACAGGGATGGCCTTTTGAACAGCTCACTCTCAGACAGCAGCACTGTGCTGTCTGAGTGTGAGCTGCAAGGAGAAAGTCACCCACTCTCCCACCCCTGCAGCTGACAGAAGTTGATCTTTACCTTAATTTTTTCAATCTCCGTCGGCTGTGGAGTAAGAGAGGGCGTAGCCTAACCAGATCAGGGAAGTGGCTTCACGGGAGCTGGAGGCGAGGTTTTTAAGTCAGTAAACACAGTGGGTAGCAGTGGAAGAAAACATCTTATTACTACTGAATGGTAAATATGTGAAATTTACATTATATTAAGTAATGATTGATGATGAATTAGTCTAAAACATAAGTTATAGTTATGGTAACCGGAATACCCCTTTAACAGTGTCATCCACAGCGCTCTGACACTTTAAAGCTGACCTACAGCAGTGAAAAAAAAATGACTGGGTTGGTATGGAAACCTGGTGTGAAACTGGTGTGTGTGTGTGTGTGTGTGTGTGTGTGTGTGTGTGTGTGTGTGTGTAGGCTAAGGGCCTGCGAGCTTCTATTAGCTGATAAGAGTCACCAGGCTTCTATTGACTAATGCATTTTTTTGGAAATATCTCAGAAACGGTACGTTTTAGAGAGCTGAGACCCGGTATAAAACCTTCTCGAACACCTGATGTACCTGTGTGACAAATTTCGTAATTGTAAATGCGACGGTGTAGATTCCTTTAGCGGACATATACATACACTCAGCTTAATATATTAGATTTCTTAACTGAAAGATAAAAGGATTAAAAAAGGGGGTTGGGTGAGCATTTTGCCACCACAGGTTCTTTGTAAAAAATCAATGTGCAGTGGACACAATAAAAATTGCTAATTTTCAACATCTATGGCGTTTCAGTGCCCAATATTGTGACCAGCATTTGCCCTTAGAGACTTACACCCTTTAAAATCTTAGGTGGGTTCTAGTAGATACAGAAATGTCAAAATGCGGATGTAAAATGAGGTACTACATATGGTAGGGATCAGAAATAAAGGGGTGCTATTTGGCTATGGGGAGGGAAGATTTTGCTGGAATGTAAATGATGGTTTTCATGTGCTATATCACATTTGCAGAGCGCCTGAGATACCTGTACAGTGGAAAGACCCAATAAGTGACCCCCTTAAGGTATTTATAAAGGGGTGGAGTCTGCAGCTTGGCACCTTAGTTATTTTGCAGAAATGAATGAGTAGGGGACTGTGCAAAATGAAAATTGCTCGTTTTCCACAGATATGGAATTTCAGTGACTGTTTGTGCCATCTGAGACACACCACAACCCTTAAAGTGGGTTTTGCTACTTCAGCAAATAGCATTTATTATGCAGAGAAAGTTTCCATGGTTACGAACACCCTGCAGTCCAGCAGCATGGCTGTGCTTGCATACTATAGAAAAAAGTCTGTATGAGCTCCCACGGTCCGGGCCACCAGAGAGGCTGGCATTTTTTCCTATAGTGTGCAATCACGACCACCACTGCTGGATTGCAGGGTGGTTGTAATTATGGAAACAAACAGTGTATAAAGTGATAGAAAAATGAATCCAGCCAGCAAAAGAGGCAATATGGACAATCACAATACATTATTAAGTGCCTTATATTAACTTTCTCTACATGATAAATGGATGCGGACAGCACACATATAACATTCACGTGCAGTCCATATTTTTCGTGGCCCCAAAGAAATTAATGGGTCTGGCATTTAATCCGTAAGAAAATGCAAACCGAAAATACGTTTGTGTGCATGAGGTCTAAGTGTGTATACATACAGTGCCTTGCGAAAGTATTCAAACAAAACAATAGCTGATCTCAGGGAGACTAGCTACAAAAAACACCGTGGAGCCCGAGTCTCAACACAGCAATTCAAAGTGCAAAGCTCCCTGGGAAACAGTAATATGCAAAATAACCGTGGAGCCCAAGTTATGGGTCTACAAAACAGTGAAAGCCAGATATCCCTCAAAGGAAGGAAAACCAAGCAAAGGGGTGTCCCCATTACAGAGATCACTAAACCCACCATATTAAGTGGCCGCTATGTCAAGATCCCGCTCTTTTACAAGCTTTAAGGATGTGACGGGGAAAACCTAAGCCAGTTATCCATCCACAGACAGCTGTTTCGGGGTATTGCCCCTCATCAGTGTGGAGTAGGGGTAGGCATTGCTCCCGGTTAGCCAGAATCCTACTCCACACTGATAAGGGGCAATACCCCGAAACAGCTGTCTGTGGATGGATAACTGGCTTAGGTTTTCCCTGTCACATCCTTAAAGCTTGTAAAAGAGCGGGATCTTGACATAGGGGCCACTTAATATGGTGGGTTTGGTGATCTCTGTAATGGCTACACCCCTTTGCTTGGTTTTCCTTCCTTTGAGGGATATCTGGCTTTCACTGTGTTGTAGACCCATAACTGGGGCTCCACGGTTATTTTGCATATCGCGAAAGTATTCGGCCCCCTGGAACTTTTCAACCTTTTGCCACATTTCAGGCTTCAAACAAAAAGATATAACATTTTAAATTTTTGGTGAAGAATCAACAACAAGTGGGTCACAATTGTGAAGTGGAACGAAATTTATTGGATAATTTAAACTTTTTTTGTAATAATAAAACTGAAAAGTTGGGCATGCAAAGTTATTCGGCCCATTTACTTTCAGTTCAGAAAACTCACTCCAGAAGTTCATTGAGGATGTCTGAATGATCCAATCTTGTCCTAAATGACTGATGAAGATAAATAGAATCCACCTGTGTAATCAAGTCTCCGTATAAATGCACCTGCTCTGTGATAGTCTCAGGTTTCTGTTTAAAGCACAGAGAGCATCATGAAGACCAAGGAACACACCAGGCAGGTCCGTGATACTGTTGTGGAGAAGTTTAAAGCCGGATTTGGATACCAAAAGATTTCCCATGCTTTAAACATCCCAAGGAGCACTGTGCAAGCGATCATATTGAAATGGAAGGAGTATCAGACCACTGCAAATCTACCAAGACCCGGCCGTCCCTCTAAACCAGGGGTAGGGAACCTCCAGCTCTCCAGCTGTTGTGAAACTACAATTCCCAGCATGCTTCATTCATTTCTATGAGAGTTCTTAGAAGAGCAGAGCGAGTATGCTTGCTGGGAGTTTTAGTTTCACAACAGCTGGAGAGCCGGAGGTTCCCTACCCCTGCTCTAAACTTTCATCTCAAACAAGGAGAAGACTGATCAGAGATGCAGCCAAGAGGCCCATGATCACTCTGGATGAACTGCAGAGATCTACAGCTGAGGTGGGAGAGTCTGTCCATAGGACAACAATCAGTCGAACACTTCACAAATCTGGCCTTTATGGAAGAGTGGCAAGAAGAAAGCCATTTCTCAAAGATATCCATAAAAAGTCTCGTTTACAGTTTGGCACAAGCCACCTGGGAGACACACCAAACATGTGGAAGAAGGTGCTCTGGTCAGATGAAACCAAAATCGAACTTTTTGGAAACAATGCAAAACGATATGTTTGGCGTAAAAGCAACACAGCTCATCACCCTGAACACACCATCCCCACTGTCAAACATGGTGGTGGCAGCATCATGGTTTGGCCCTGCTTTTCATCAGCAGGGACGATGGTTAAAATTGATGGGAAGATGGATGGAGCCAAATACAGGACCATTCTGGATGAAAACCTGTTGGAGTCTGCAAAAGGCCTGAGACTAGGACGGAGATTTATCTTCCAACAAGACAATGATCCCAAACAAAGCAAAATCTACAATGGAATGGTTCAAAAATAAACATATCCAGGTCTTAGAATGGCCAAGTCAAAGTCCAGACCTGAATCCAATTGAGAATATGTGGAAAGAGCTGAAAACTGCTGTTCACAAACGCTCTCCATCCAACCTCAAAGAGCTCGAGCTGTTTTGCAAGGAAGAATGGGCAAGAATTTCAGTCTCTAGATGTGCAAAACTGAGACATACCCCAAGCCACTTGCAGCTGTAGTCGCAGCAAAAGGTGGTGCAACAAAGTATTAATGCAAGGGGGCCAAATAATTTTGCACACCCCACTTTTCAGTTTTATTATTACAAACAAAGTTTAAATGATCCAATAAATTTCGTTCCACTTCACAATTGTGACCCACTTGTTGTTGTTTCTTCACTAAAAATTTTAAATGTTATATCTTTTTGTTTGAATCCTGAAATGTGGCAAAAGGTTGAAAAGTTCCAGGGGGCCGAATACTTTCGCAAGGCATTGTATGTACATGTGCAGCTCCCAGTCACTGATAGTTGATCGAGGGCGGTCTTAAAGGGCTGTCTCGCGTCAGCAAGTGGCATTTATCATGTAGAAAAAGTTAATGCAAGGCAATTACTAATGTATTGTGATTGTCCATATTTCTTCCTTTGCTGGCTTGGTTCATTTTTCTATCACATTATACGCTGCTCACTTCCATGGTTACAACCACCCTGTAATCCAATAGTAGTGCTTGTACTCTATAGGGAAAAATGCCAGCCTCTCTGGTGGCTGGGACGTGGGAGCTCACATAGGTTGGTGCTTTTTTTCTATAGTGTACAAGCACAGCAATGCTGCTGGAAGGCAGGGTGGTCGTAACCATGGAAACTTTTCCTGGAAAATTGTTAAGTGGTTTCTACTGGGTACTGAAATGCCATAAATGTGCATGTTAATTGCCATGTGCGTATACTGCAGGGTTCAAAAGAGAAGCGCAGATTTTGATGGAGTGGTTTACAGGTGCCATGTTGCTTTCAAGTAGCCTCTGGGTGCCAGCACAACCATTTTGTGAGAACCATGGTTTTTTTTTTGGTTTGTTTTTTGCGATTAGCAGTGGCTCTATTTTGAGGTATAAA
>ONZH01025271.1:0-40357 GCA_900303285.1 Rhinella marina
GGGACATGAAAAAAAAATTAAATAAATAAAGGAAAACAGAACAAACAAAATAGATAATGACGTATAATATTCAAATATGTTTTTATAAATAATGGCAATAATATAATATGTATTTTAAAATTGCTAGATCAAATGCTGCAATATACATAGCCTAAATAATACTTGAAAAGTGCAATGTATTCTGCAAAAATAAAAATCTAATGCAGTTTCTTCTATGTGAAAATAAAAAAGTTGCAAATTCCAGAAAAGCAATACCGTATTTATTATATTATAAAGTTCATCCCTCCTTCCTCAGTATTCTTGTTCAGTAATCTGCTACCATGGCACTGCATGAAACAATACCTCAGTTTCCCCAGACTCCTATAAACTTACAAGTTCTTAGTTCGCCCTCAGTTCTATTCTATTCCAAGACCACACAATACGCCGAATTATTTTTTTGCTGTCCATTGAAGAGTTACTTCTCAGTGTTCTTAATATTCCTAGAAAATCCACTGCTCCTGCTTTTGGATTCAAACTTATAAGTGACTGGTTTATTCTACAACCCAATTCAAAAAATGTTGGGACACTGTAAATTTAATTAATGTAATTAAAAACAGAATCCAATGATTTTAAATCTCACAGACTCATATTTTATTCACAAATAGAGCGAAAACACATATAAGATGTTGAAGTGAGACTTTTTACCATTTCATTAAAAAATAATAATATAGAATTTGTTGGCAAGTAACTAGAGATGAGCGAGCATGCTCGTCCGAGCTTGGTGCTCGTTCGAGTAATATGTGTACTCGTAAGTGCTCGCTGCTCGGACGAGTATCTCGCCATGCTCGAGGAAATGGCATCTCCCGCATTTTGAATTTTTGCCGCCTATAAACTCAGCCAATCACAAGCCAGGAGACTCTGCGGTACACTCAGCATCACGTTGTGGCCCTTACATGTTGATAGCAGGGGTTGGCTGGCCTGATCAGGTGACCCTGAAATATACTAGTGACTGCCCACGGTGGCTCGGCTCATATGCTGTCTGGATGTCGTTAGGGACAGAGCTGCTGCGTTTCAGGGAAAGTGTTTAGGGCCTAGATTTAGTTCTCCTGTTAGGCAGGAGTGGATCTCAAAAGAACCCAACAGCCCTTCTAAGGGCTGCAAGACATTTTTTTTGTCTCCTGACTGGGCTGGCTGGCACTAGTAGTTGCAGCTATCGCCATATATAACCCTTTTTTTTAAATTGTTTTATCTCAGTGATACAAATCCGAAATAGACTGTGGTGTGCAACCTGTGCCACACCAGGATCAGCAGGGGAGCCACCACTACCAGCCTAATCACTAACCAGCAATGCGCAGGGCATATGAGTGCTAAACACAAGACTCAATGGAACAAAGGCTGTTCACCTCCTGCAGGTCACACCACTGCTCCTTTCCCTGTGTCACATGCTGGCTTCTGCAAGTCAAACCCCCCGGCCCCAGGACACAGGGCACGATCGTCGCCGACCGCCCTGACAACCAATCCTTCCTACTCCGCATTCCTCCACAGTGTCACCAATGTGTCCCAGCTCAGCGTTCAGCTGTCTTTACATCAGACATTTGAGCCGCAAGCGCAAATACAATTTCACCACCCACATGCACCAATCCCTCAACGTCCACATCTCCAAACTGTTGAGGCTGAGATGCTTGCCCTATTGGCTTGTAGAGACTGAGGCTTTTTCCGCAACCTGATGGCGGTGGTTGTCCCTCGGTACTGTGGTCCCCAGCGCCACTATTTTTCCCGATGTGCCATCCCAGCCTACACCAGCACGTGTCAGAGAACATCATCCGTGCCCTGACCAACGCGGTTACTGAGAAGGTCCACCTAACCACGGACACGTGGACAAGTGCTGGAGGGCAGGGACACTATATCTCCCTGACCGGCACATTGAGTTAACTTGGTGGAGGCTGAGACTGAGTCTGACCCTGGGGCTGCTCATGTACTGCGCCCACGACTGAGGAATGAGGGGGCCTACCCTCGGCTCCACGGTTTCTCAGACTTATTATGCCTCTTCCTCAAACCCCTCCTCCTCCTCCTCTCAATTACCATCCCGTGAGCACCGGCGCCTTCAGTCGGTAGCTCTAGGTGCAGCAGCACTGCCGTGGGTAAGCTCCAACAGGCGGTGCTGAAACTGCTGAGCTTAAGGTGGAGCACAGGAGGCACACCGTTCCAACAGCTGTTACAGGGCATCAATGGTGCAGACCGATCTTTGGCTGCGCCGCTGAACCCTCAAACCAGGCATGGTTGTGTGTAACAATGGGCATAACCCGGTGGCGCTCTGCAACTCGCACACTCATACATGTGCCATGCCTGGCCCACGTGTTCAAATCTTGTGGTTCAACGGTTCCTCAAGACCTACGCCAATTTGTCTGATTTGCTCACTAAGGTGCGACGCATCTGTGCGCATTTCCGCAAGTCAACCACAGTTGTCACTCTCAGGGCAGTGCAACGGTGCTTACAACTGGCCAGCTCACGACTGTTGTGCGACGTGCCTACGCGATGGAATTCCACATTACACATGTTAGCCAGGGTTTACCAGTAGCGCAGAGCATTGTAGACTGCCAGATGACAACTTCCACGAGAACTGGTAGTCAGGTTGGATGTCTGATGTCTCACGTGGATGTCTGATATCTGTCAGGTGTTAAGCAACTTTAAAGAGTCACACAGATGGTCAGCGGCGATGCCGCCATTATCAGCGTCACCATCCTGCATCTTTGTCTGCTGAAAAAGTCACTGCTCAGCATGAAGTCAGAGGCTTTGCGCTTGTCACAGGAGATGGGGGAAGAAGATAACGTTGCTTGATACCCAGACCACCCTCAGGTCTGTTTCTTCAGAGCGTATTGGAGGAGGAGGAGGATGAGGAGGAAGAGGAGAGAATGTTGGCGAGACTGAAGAGGGTACCAATGCTCATTCCTTCTTATCTGTTGACGCGTATGGGCTGAAGAGAAGGAGTTGGAGGAGGAGGAAATGGAGAGTCAGCCTATTGAGGAGAGGGAATTCTTGCATGTTGGGACTCTGGCGCACATGGCTGACTTCATGTTAGGCTGCGTTTACCGTGACCCTCGCATTAGAAGCATTTTGCCAACACCGATTACTGGGTGTTCACTCTTCCGGACCCACGGTACAAGCAGAACTTTTCCACTCTCATTCCTGTAGAGGAAAGGAGTATGAGAGTGAATCAATATCAAC
This sequence comes from Rhinella marina, assembly GCA_900303285.1. Lineage (NCBI taxonomy): Eukaryota > Metazoa > Chordata > Amphibia > Anura > Bufonidae > Rhinella > Rhinella marina. Next base: position 3,205 of record ONZH01025271.1, read on the forward strand.
AGGCCCTGGTGCACAAGCTGAAACTATCCTTCCCATCTGACGCCGCTAGCGGCAAAGGACATAGTTCTGTGGGCCAACTAGCGGGGGAGAGGAGGCGAGCAGGCAGCTTGTCAGGCTCTGGCAGGGGAACACTCTCCAAGGCCTTTGCCAGTTTTATGTCACCCCAGCAAGACACTGCCACCTTTGCCCAGTCTAGGCAGATTAGGGGGGAGCTGTACAGAAAGATGGTGAGGGAGTACCTAGCTGACCATACCAACGTCCTGCGTGATCACTCTGCTCCATACAACTACTGGGTTGCAAAGCTGGACACGTGGCCTGAACTGGCGCTGTATGCCTTGGAGGTGCTGGCCTGCCCTGCCGCTAGAGTGTTATCAGAGCGGGTCTTCAGTGCAGCTGGTGGCATCATCACTGATAAGCATACACGCCTGTCAACTGACAGCGCTGACAGGCTGACGCTTATTAAAATGAATAAAGCCTGGATTTAACCGGAATTCAAATCTCCACCGGGGGAAAGCAGGTCAACATGAAGATTCTTTATGTATCCTCTAATCTCCTCCTCCTTCTCTTCGCACACAAACGCTGAGCCAACAGGCAATGTCTCTGAGGGCCAACTGGCGCTCTTTACAAACTATGTTTACAGAGGGCCACCTACAGGCCCTCTCTCCAATAAATTTTTTAGGAGCGTCAACTACAGACACTCAAAAACAATTTTTCAGGAGGGTCAACTACAGACACTCAAAAATAATTTTTCAGAAGGGGCAACTTCAGACACTCCAAAACAAATTTTTGAGAGGCTCACCTACAGCCATTTGACTGCAATCTCAGTCTGACCAAAGTATTGGTGGTTCACCGGCTACTTCAAGTAACTTGGTCAATTGGGGGTGTCACCTCCATGCTGTTTCAGGGTAAAATTTTATGTGCTTCACCTGCTACCTCAGTCTAACTTGGTCACTCTGGGTTCACCGCCATGCTGTGTCAGGCTACATGTTTGGGTGGCTCACCTGCTACCTCAACTAACTTGGTCACTTGTTGGTGTCACCACTAGACTGCGGCTACTGTGCCGCACACCACATAATTGTTCACTGGACTGTAGTATATATAACTGAGAGAAAAAACGTACTCTAGAATGCGGCTACTGTGCCGCACACTACATAATTGTTCACTGGACTGTAGTATATATAACTAAGAGAAAAAAACATACTCTTTAGACTGCGGCTACTGTACAGCACACTACAGAATTGTTCACTGCTCTGTAATATATATAAGTGAGAGAAAAAAACGTACTCTTTAGACTGTGGCTACTGTGCCACACACTACATAATTGTTCACTGGACTGTAGTATATATAACTGAGAGAAAAAACATACTCTTTAGACTGCGGCTACTGTACAGCACACTACAGAATTGCTCACTGCACTGTGGTATATATAACTAAGAGAAAAAAAACATACTCTTTAGACTGCGGCTACTGTGCCGCACACTACATAATTGTTCACTGGACTGTAGTATATATAACTGAGAGAAAAAACTTACTCTTTAGACTGTGGCTACTGTAAAGCACACTACAGAATTGTTAACTGCACTGTAGTATATATAACTGAGAGAAAAAAAGTACTCTTTAGACTGCGACTACTGTGTCGCCCAGTACATAATTGTTAACTGGACTGTAGTATATATAACTGAGAGAAAAAACGTATTTTCTAGACTGCAGCTACTGTGCCGCACACCGCATAATTGTTCACTGCACTGTAGTATATATAACTGAGAGAAAAAAACGTATTTTCTAGACTGTGGCTACTGTGCCGCACACTACATAATTGTTCACTGGACTGTAGTATATATAATTGAGAGAAAAAACATATTTTCTAGACTGCGGCTACTGTGCCACACACCACATAATTGTTCACTGCACTGTAGTATATATAACTGAGAGAAAAAACGTACTCTTTAGACTGTGGCTAATGTACAGCACACTACAGAATTGTTCACTGCACTGTAGTATATATAACTGAGAGAAAAAACGGACTATTTAGAATGCGGCTACTGTACAGCACACTACAGAATTGTTCACTGCACTGTAGTATATATTACTGAGAGAAAAAACGTACTGTCAGGATTCGGGGACGCTGCGTTCCCGTGTCCTGACGCTATGCGGCGCTCATCCCAAGTGCAAGCCAGAAAATCCTCTTGTATCACTTAGGTTCCTTAAGGGTTAAAGGTTTGGCTAGTTTTTTCTAGTTTTACTGGAAGGCATCCCTGCCAGTAATTTTGGTCCATTCAAGGGTGCGGCTGGGATCCCTGCTCCTATCACGCCTTGGGGCTGGGACTCTAGCCACTATTTAGTTTCACACTCGCCATGTATCTGTGCCTGCTATAGAGCCTTGTGCCTAAGCTAGCTACTCTGTGTTTATCCGGTATTCCAGTGACTCTGTACCCTTTTCCCTGGTTTCTGTTACTGTTACCTACCTTTGGTGTTCTCCTCTGTTTATTCCTTGCTTGATTTCTTTACCTTTTACCCCTTCAGTTCCTGACCTGTTTAGGTTTTTTCCTGCTTGTGTTTTGTTTTGGTTGTTTGTCTCGTGTTCCACTTTCTTCAGTGTAATTGCAGTCTTCGGTTGGGGCCGGCCTGTTAAGGAGCTGGGTTCCCCCAAAAGGCAGGGACAGTGGTTGGGAGGAGTGTCAGGGCCTCACTTTGTCTGTGTCTTTTGTGTCCCCCTGACCTACTCCTCACATTATAGCAGGCCCATACTCTAGTCGACTCTCCTGGCGGTTTAATATGAGTACCGATCTATCAGTCACCGACCGCCTGGATGAGCTGACGAATCAGTTTCAGGGCATGGCTGGGTTAATTGTGCAAATGTCGCAGCGTCTGGATGCTATGACTATTCCTGCACCTGGCGCTGCAAACCCACCTGTGTCGCTGCCAGCCCCTGTTTTTCCTGTGCACAGTGTCCAGCAGAGACCTAAAAGGCTTCTGCCGGATCGCTTTGATGGGCACCCGGACAGATACCGTACTTTCCGGGAGTCCTGTCGTTTGTATTTTCGTTTTAAGTTTTTCCCCTCTGAGGCAGAAAAAGTGGCTGTCGTGGTGTCCCTCCTCCAGGGTCCCCCTCAGGATTGGCCATTGGCCCTCCCTTCAGATGCTACTGAGTGGAGTTCCCTGGATAGATTTTTTCTGGCCTTGGGCCAAGTTTATGATGACCCTGACCGTGCTGCATTGGCGGAAACTCTTTTGTTATCTATTCAGCAGGGTCGCCGCTCTGCTGAAAACTACTGTTCTGAGTTCCGCCAGTGGTGCTCGGCGACTGGATGGCCTGATCAACCCTTGAAATCCCTTTTCAGACAAGGGCTGTCAGACGCTGTTAAGGATGCTATGGTCAGCCATCCTATCCCTGATTCCCTGAGTGACTTTATGGCTTTGGCTGTGACTATTGACAGAAGACTTAGAGAGAGACGCAAGGAAAAGCAAGGGGGATCGACTGTATAGTTTAGGCCAGGCTTTTCTGTCAAACCTCCTTCTACTTTCTCTAAGAATATGCCTTCCCAATTTCAATCATCATCTCCCTCTCAGTCTTCTGGAGAAGAACCTATGTTGTTAGGCTTTACATCTGCTGCTGCTAGAAGAAGACATCGATTGGAGAATGCCTTATGTCTATACTGTGGAAAACCTGGCCATTTCTTTAGGGATTGCCCATCCAAGCCGAAGTCACCACAGGGAAACGCCAGCGCCTGAGTGATCTCCAGGAGGGTCACTCAGGCGTACAGGTACCTCCTAATTCTGTTAATAAGTTTTTGTTACCTGTAACCTTGGTTTCTGATTCTAAAATTTTTGCTTGTCAGGCCATGGTGGATTCAGGGTCTGCAGTGAGTTTCATCCATGTGGTTGTTGCTCAGGCCTTGAGTTTGGAGTTAATTCCTTTGTGTTCCCAATTTTCAGTTTCTGGTGCAGATTTTACTCCCTTGAATGAGGGGAGAATAAAATTTTGTACTGCTGAGGTTATGATGAACATTGGGTGTTTACATACAGAAAAAAATGTCATTTTTTGTGATGGAAAAACTAACTGCAGATCTTATTCTCAGTTTGCCTTGGCTCCGCCTCCATAACCCTGTATTTGATTGGAAAACCACTGACCTGGTGAAATGGGGGAATTCATGTGGTTCACATCTTAAAACTGTTCCTTCCATGATGTGTACTGTGAATAATGATTTGGATATTCCTGAGTTTATTTTTGATTTCAAAGTCGTCTTTGATGAGGCCGCTGCGGAAACTCTACATCCGCACCGGCCTTACGATTGTGCCATAGACCTCGTTCCTGGGGCAAAGCTTCCTAAGGGTCGCATTTTTAATTTGTCTGCTCCTGAGCGAGAGTCTATGCGTCAGTATATTCAGGATAGTCTGAGAAAAGGGCACATATGGCCTTCTGTCTCCCCTATTGGTGCAGGGTTTTTCTTCGTTGAGAAAAAAGATGGAGGTCTCTGTCCATGTATTGACTACAGGAAGCTCAATAAGATCACGATTAAGGACCAGCATCCTCTCCCTCTGATCCCGGATTTATTCAATCAGGTTGTGGGGGCCCGGTGATTCTCTAAAATTGACCTCCGTGGAGCTTACAATCTAATCCGTATCAGGGAAGGTGACGAGTGGAAGACAGCTTTTAATACTCCAGAGGGGCACTTTGAATACCTAGTCATGCCATTTTGTCTCAGCAATGCCCCGACTGTCTTCCAGCGTTTTGTTAACGATATCTTCAGAGATCTTTTGGGCCGTTTTTTGGTTATATATCTGGACGACATCCTCATATTCTCCCCAGATTTGGAGTCCCATTGGGAGCATGTGAGTGTCAGTTTGGAGTCCAGGAGGTGGGATTTCTGGGATACATACTTACCCCTGGTTCTATAAGTATGGATCCACAAAAAGTTTCTGCTGTGGTTGAGTGGGTTAGACCTACTACTTTGAAAGAGGTCCAACGTTTTCTGGGGTTTGCTAACTATTATAGAAAATTTATCAAAAACTTTTCTATGGTTGCTAAACCCCTTACTGATTCAACTAAAAAGGGGGCTGATCCTACCTCTTGGACACATGAAACCGAACTAGTCTTTTCTAACTTAAAAAGATGTTTTACCACTGCTCCAGTCTTGGTTCATCCTGACCCTGAACAGCCTTTTGTCGTGGAGGTTGACGCCTCTGAGACAGGAGTAGGGGCTGTCCTGTCTCAGGGAGTTGAACCCTTTACCAACCTCAAACCTGTAGCCTTTTTCTCCAGAAAGTTCTCCACTGCTGAAGTTAATTATGATGTAGGAAACAGGGAGTTACTTTCTGGAGGGCGCCAGAAGTAAGGTGACAGTGTTAACTGACCATAAGAACCTGCTGTATCTGGACAATGCCAAGAGATTGTACCCCCGTAAAGCGTGATGGGCTTTGTTTTTTACCAGGTTTAATTTTGTGGTAACTTATCGTCCAGGCTCAAAAAATGTAAAGGCTGATGCCTTGTCCAGAAGCTTTGGTGCCAGTGATGTCCCGGATGAGGAACCCGAAAATATCCTCTCTCCCGGGGTAGTCGTTGCCACTTTTACTTCAGATCTTGTGTCTTCTATTGCAGACTCACAGAGTTCTGCTCCTACTACTGAACCCCCAGGTAAACTCTTTGTCCCAGGTCATCTTCGGCTGAAGGTGTTAGAAGAGGTTTCCATTCCTCCGTTTTGTCTGGTCATCCGGGCATCGCGGGCACTGGATACTTGTTGTCCCGTACCTATTGGTTGCCATCCTGGCAACGTGATGTTAAGGCGTTTGTTAAGGCTTGTGAGACCTGTGCTAGGGCAAAAGTTCCTCGACAACTCCCAGAAGGGCTATTACATCCGCTCCCTTTGCCCAACAGGCCCTGGTCTCACATTTCCATGGATTTTATTACTGATCTTCCTCTCTCCAAAGGTAGGTCAGTTTTCTGGGTTGTGGTGGATCGTGGATCGTTTTTCTAAAATGTGCCATCTGGTCTCGTTGAAAAAATTGCCTACAGCTAGAGACCTTGCAGGGTCTCCTATCACGCCTTGGGGCTGGGAATCTAGCCACTATTTAGTTTCACACTCGCCATGTATCTGTGCCTGCTATAGAGCCTTGTGCCTAAGCTAGCTTCTCTGTGTTTATCCGGTATTCCAGTGACTCTGTACCTTTTTCTCTGGTTTCTGTTACTATTACCTACCATTGGTGTTCTCCTTTGTTTATTCCTTGCTTGGTTTCTTTACCTTTTACCCCTTCAGTTCCTGACCTGTTTAGGTTTTTTCCTGCTTGTGTTTTGTTTTGGTTGTTTGTCTCGTGTTCCATTTTCTTTAGTGTAATTGCAGTCTTCGGTTGAGGCCGGCCTGTTAAGGAGCCGGGTTCCCCCAAAAGGCAGGGACAGTGGTTGGGAGGAGTGTCAGGGCCTCACTTTGTCTGTGTCATTTGTGTCCCCCTGACCTACTCCTCACACATACTCTTTAGACTAAGGCTACTTTTCAGCACACTAGAGAATTGTTCACTGCACTGTAGTATATATAACTGAGAGAAAAAACATATTACCTAGACTGCACTACAGTTCCCTGCAAGCCAAGGTACAGCAGCAGCAAAAATGAGTACTGAGAGGACTTTGGGCAATTTATTTGGGGTCTGCGTGGACCACGTGCTGTCCCCTTTCTGCCACCAGTCGCTGTGCACATTGTGCAGCCAAGATGGCGGTAGCTGCACTACAAGTCCCAGCCAGCAGCCAGGAGGAGACCAAAAAATAAGGTGCTTGTAGCCCTTAGAAGGGCTATTGGGTTCTTTGAGGATGATTCCTGCCTAACCAAAATCTAAATTGAGGCCCTAACACTCTCCCTGACAGACAGCAGCTCTATCCCTAATCTCATCCAGGCGGCGTCTGAGGCGAGCAGCGCGGGACCAGATTCTTATATTCCCAGGTCATCTGATCTGGCCAGCCAATCCCGGCTATCGACTTGTAGGGGTTCCACGTGATGCTAGGAGGTACCAAAGACTCTCCTGCATGTTGATTGGCTGAGAAAAAGGAGCCTACATGCAGGAAGAGGAAGATGCCATTTCCTTGAGTATCGCGATATGGTCGTCCGAGTATCGAGCACGTACGAATACCCTAATGCTCGAACGACCACCAAGCTCGGACGAGCATGTTCGCTCATCTCTAGTCACGTGATGTGGCCAGCGCCACGTGACCCTAATTACCATATTCATGAGGAACATTATGCCAAATAGCGTAGTATTCGATCGAATACCAGCTCGATCGAACACTACTCGCTCATCTCTAATTATCATTGAGCGCTGACTCATGACTGCCGGCGCTCACACTCACTACCCGCTCATTGCCTAAGAGAGTGAGAGTGCGCCGGGTCCTCTCCGCTCTTGGTTGCCATGGGAGCGAGGATGCGTCCTGCGTCTTCGCTCTTGCATACGCATGGGGCGGCACAGCACAGGAGAAGTGTGGCAAAGACGACATGGAGGAGGAGGAGGAGTAGAGAAGAGGAATCGGATACATAAGTAATGTTAATCTTTAGCTGCTTTCCCCCGGAGGAGATTTGAATTCCGGTGAAATCCAGGCTTTGTTCATTTTAATAAGCGTCAGCCTGTCAGCACTGTCAGTTGACAGGCATGTACGCTTATCGGTGATGGCGCCACAAGCTGCACTGAATACCCGCTCTGACAGCACGCTAGCGGCAGGGCAGGCCAGCACCTCCAAGGTGTACAGCGCCAGTTCAGGCAACGTGTCCAGCTTTGAAACCCAGTAGTTGTATGGAGTAGAGTGATCGCTACGGACGTTGGTATGGTCAGCTAGGTACTCCCTCACCATCTTTCTGTACAGCTCCTCCCTACTCTGTCTAGACTGGGGACAGGTGACAGTGTCTTGCTGGGGTGACATAAAATTGGCAAAGGCCTTGGAGAGCGTTCCCCTGCCAGTGCTGGACAAGCTGCCTGCTCAGCTCCTCTCCCCCGCTACTTGGCCCACAGAACCATGCCCTCTGCCGCTAGCGGCGTCAGATGGGAAGGATTGTTTCAGCTTGTGCACCAGGGCCTGTTGATATCTATTCACTCTCATACTCATTTCCTCCTCCTCCTCCTCTTCCAAGTCCTCCTCTTCAGCCCATACACGCTCAAGAGTTAAGGACTGAGCACTGATACCCTCTACTGTCTCGCCGACATTCTCCTCCTCTTCCTCCTCATCCTCATCCCCCTCCTCCGATACGCGCTGAGAAACCGACCGGAGGGTGCTCTGGCTATCAAGCGCAAAGCATCCGACTTCATGCTGAGTAGTGAGTTTTTCAACAGGCAAAGCAGCGGGATGGTGAGGCTGATAATGGCGGCATCGCCGCTGACCATCTGTGTTGACTCCTCAAAGTTGCTCAACACCTGGCAAATATCAGACATCCACGTCCACTCCTCATTGTAGGCTTGAGGAATCTGAGTGACCTGACTACCAGTTCTGGTGGAAGTTGACATCTGGCAGTCTACAATCGCTCTGCGCTGCTGGTAAACTCTGGATAACATATTTAATGTCGAATTCCATCTTGTGGGCACGTTGCACAACAGTCGGTGAGCGGGCAGTTGTAAGCGTTGCTGCGCTGCCCTGAGAGTGGCAGCATCTGTGGTCGACTTGCGGAAATGCGCACAGATGCGGTGCACCTTGGTGAGCAAATCAGACAGATTGGGGTATGTCTTGATGACCCGCTGAACTATTAGATTGAACACGTGGGCCAGGCATGGCACATGTGTCAGTCTGCCAAGTTGCAGAGCGCTGGCGCTTACCCACGGCACTGCTGCTGCGCCTAGAGCTACCAACTGAAGGCGCCGTGCCCACGGATGGTAATTCGGAGGAGGAGGTGGATGAGGAGGAGGGGTCGGAGGAGGAGGCATAGTACATCTGAGAGACCGTGACCGAGGTAGGCCCCGCAATCCTCGGTGTGGGCAGTACATGAGCGGCCCCAGGGTCAGTCTCGGTCCCAGCCTCCACCAAGTTAACCTAAAGTGCTGTCAGTGAGATATAGTGTCCCTGCCCGGCAGCACTTGTCCACATGTCCGTGGTTAGGTGGACCTTCTCAGAAACAGCATTGGTCAGGGCACGGATGATGTTCTGTGACATGTGCTGGTGTAGGGCTGGGACGGCACATCGGGAAAAATAGTGGCGGCTGGGGACTGAATACCAAGGGGCAGCCACCGCCATGAGATTGCGAAAGGCCTCGGTCTCTACCAGCCTATAGGGCAGCATCTCCAGGCTCAGCAATTTGGAGATGTGGACGTTGAGGGCTTGGGCATGTGGGTGGGTGGAACTGTATTTCCTCTTGCGCTCCAGCGTCTGCTGTAAAGACAGCTGAATGCTGCGCTGGGACACATTGGTGGACACTGTGGAGGATCGTGGAGGCGAAGGTGTGGTTTTCTGGCGGGAGGCGCTCATGCCGGGGTCCTGGGCAGGGAGTTGACTAGCAGAGGCAGCGAGTGACACAGGGGAAGGAGCAGTGGTGTGACCCGCAGGAGGTGGTTAACGGCCTTGGTTCCATTGAGTGGGGTGTTTAGCACTCATATGCCTGCGCATGCTGGTGGTGGTTAGGCTAGTAGTGGTGGCACCCCTGCTGATCCTGGTGTGGCACAGGTTGCACACCACAGTCCGTTGGTCATCCTCACTTTCTTTAAAGAACCTCCAGACTTGCGAACATCTAGGCTTTGCCACGGGAGCTTCACTACGTGAAACAGTTGCTGCTGATGCACCAGCTCTGGCCCTGCTTCTCCCTCTGGCCACACCACTGCCTCTTCCAACCTGTTCTGGTGCAGCACTCGCCTCCGCCTCAGAAGCACTGTCTTCACTCGGCTTATCAACCCAGCTTGGGTCAGTCACCTCGTCATCCTCCGATTCCTCAGTCTGCTCCCCCCTTGGACTTCCTGCCCTGTCAACAACTTCACCACTTTCTGACAACCGTGTCTCCTCATCGTCCGACACCTCTTTACAAACTTCTTCCACTAACTCAACATTGTCATCATCATCATCATCATCACCCACAGACTGCGACAGTTGGAAAACTTGGGCATCGGGAACGAGGTCAGCAGCAACCTGAGAAGTGGTTTGTGACTCTGGGAAGGGTCCAGAAAACAGTTTCTGAGAGTATGCCGGATCGCATTCCAAATTTTCCTGTGAGGGGGCAGACTGGGGGGAAGGAGGTTGAGGTGGAGGAGCCAGAGGAGTGCTCCCTTGGGTAACGTGGGTGGACTGCATGGAAGACTGACTGGTGGACAAATTACTTCAAGCATTGTCCGCAATCCACGACATCAGCTGTTCGCACTGTTGTGGTTTCAACAGTCCTCTACCACGTGTCCCTGTAAGTTGAAACATGAAGCTAGGGAGTGTAGCTCTGCGGCGTACCCCTGAGCCCTCATCAGCAGGTACTGTCTCACCCTGCCCAGGACCACGGCCTCTGCCCCCTGCAGTAATTGAATGCCCACACCCACGCCCACGCCCTCGTCCTCGACCCTTAGCCCTGGGGTTCAACATTTTCTGTATATAAGTATATTATATAAAAAATAAAAAATAAATGGGCCTGCTGTACTAAAACCCACAAACTTGTTCAGTCTGGTTGAATTAAGTGACGTACAGAAAGTGTCACCTGGACAGAAAATACGGATTGGAGTGAGTGTACTGAACTGTGACACACAGAATGGTTCCACACTGCTGTGTGAAATGGATTTGTATCACTGAGCTAAAACAACAAAAAAACTATTTTTTATATATATATTTTTTTATATATATTATTTTTTTTAGTTTTGTTTTTTTTGGAACGTGACGTGCAGAATCTATCGTAGAGCTAACTGACACCCTGCTGACGGTGGCTATTTTGACTGCGACCCAGATAAATGTCGCACATAGATTTTTGGGATCAAGCTATATACTTTAGAGCAAAAGACCTGGTTGTATTAAGTGACGTACAGAAAGTGTCACCTGGACAGAAAATACGGATTGGAGTGAGTGTACTGAACTGTGACACACAGAATGGTTCCACACTGCTGTGTGAAATGGATTTGTATCACTGAGCTAAAACAACAAAAAAACTATTTTTTTATGTTTGTTTGTTTTTTAGTTTTGTTTTTTTGGGAACGTGACGTGCAGAAACTATCGTAGAGCTAACTGACACCCTGCTGATGGTGGCTATTTTGACTGAGACCCATACAAATGTCGCATAGAGATTTTTGGGATCAAGCTATATACGTGAGAGCAAAAGACCTGGTTGTATTAAGTGACATACAGAAAGTGTCACCTGGACAGAAAATATGGATTGTAGTGAGTGTACTGAACTGTGACACAAAGAATGGTTCCACGTAGCTGTGTGAAATGGATTTGTATCACTGAGCTAAAACAACAAAAAACTATTTTTTTTATATATATTTTTTTTAGTTTTGTTTTTTTTGGAACGTGACGTGCAGAAACTATCGTAGAGCTAACTGACACCCTGCTGACGGTGGCTATTTTGACTGCGACCCAGACAAATTTCGCACATAGATTTTTGGAATCAAGCGATATACGTGATAGCAAAAGACCTGGTTGTATTAAGTGACGTACAGAAAGTGTCACCTGGATTGTAGTGAGTGTACTGAACTGTGACACACAGAATGGTTCCACACTGCTGTGTGAAATGGATTTGTATCACTGAGATATAACAATAAAAAAAAAAGGGGTTATATATGGCGATAGCTGCACTACTAGTGCCAGCCAGCCAGCCAAGCCAGGAGACAAAAAAAAAATTCTTGTAGCCCTTAGAAGGGCTGTTGTGTTCTTTGTGGGTGATTCCTGCCTAACAGAGAACTAAATGCAGGCCCTAACACTCTCCCTGAAACGCAGCAGCTCTATCCCTAACAACATCCAGACAGCATCTGAGCCGAGCACCACGGCCAGTCACTAATATATTCCAGGGTCACCTGATCAGGCCAGCCAACCCCTGCTATCGACATGTAAGGGCCCCACATGATGCTGGGTGTACCGCAGTCTCCTGGCTTGTGATTGGCTTAGTTTATAGGTGCCAAAAGTGCACGATGCGGAAGTTGCCATTTCCTCGAGCATGGCGAGATACTCGTCCGAGCAGCGAGCACTTACAAGTACCGTAATACTCGAACAAGCACCAAGCTCGGACGAGTATGCTCGCTCATCTCTAGTTATCACCTATCCACAGGATGGGGGGTCTCCAAGTCCCTTCTGTGAATGAAGCAGTAGTGCACATGTCAGTCCTCTGCTCCTTTCACTTCTATAAGGCTGATGTAAATAATACTCTGCCAGTCCCATAGAAATTTGGGAGTGTTGGACCAACATGCTCACTTTGGCTCCATTGAGAGTCGACTTAGGGATCCCTTGTCAAGATTACAGGGGCTTCCAATGGTTGAATCCACAACAATGTCATATTTATCATGGGATAAACCCTACAGGTTTAGCAACGCTTTTGTCAGTGACCTTATTTATTTTTAATATATGGTCACTGACTAATGATAAAAAGTGGGTTCTGTATTTCAGAATTTTCATCACAGCTAACTAACATGGTCTACTCCAGTCCCCACAAATGGTCAGGATTTGTTAGAACTCACCTACACAGACATGGGATTCTTATTTCTTTACCTTCCTCAGCATCAAGCTATGCTTTAGTTGTCTTTGAATAATGACCCTCTTCTGCCCATTCCATTCCAAAGACATCAATGAATGACCCTTGAAATCTAGTTTACCATTAGAACCCAAACTCATTATTACAATTAAAAACTGTTCAGTGGAGCAAAGCATTACCTGTGTCATGGAAGACCTGACAATTCATAGTGAATAATAAGATCTTATCTTATGTATTTCTTACTCTTAATGACGGCTGTGATCATTGATGGAACAAAATTGATTCAACTAACACCTTGCCGACCGCCCACTGTCTTTAGGCGGCGGGCGGCACGAGTCCCCAGTCTGTAGCGCCGTCTAAAGACGGTGCTGCAGAAAAGGGGTGTCAGGGAGCCCCCGGACGGACCAGCGGCGGGGATCTGGCTGTGCCCAGTAGCTGGACCCTGAATGCATCAGCATCGGTGAAAACACCGATGCCGGCGCATTAACCCTTCATGTGCCGCAGTCAGCGCTGACCACGGCACATGAGGCGTGCGGCATGGTGCGGGGCTATTCAGGATGGCGAGCGGGGGCCATCGGGTCCCCGTACTGCTGTGACGGGGACTCGATGGCTCGGAAAGAAGCCCAATGCCTTCCTTAGGCATCATGGCTGCTATCCCTGCGAGCCTGTGCGATCCAGCCCCCTGGATCGCACAGGAAGCAGGCTGTAAGTGTATTACACTGAGTAATACACTTAAAGCCAATGCATTACAATACAAAAGTACAAAAGTATTGTAATGCATTGTAAAGGGGATCAGACCCCCAAAAGTTAATTAAAGTGAAAAAAAAAGTTAAAAAATAAAGTTAAAAAAAAAATAATAATAAAATTAAAAAAAAAACGCCATTTTAAAAAAAAAGGTAAAAAAAAGAAAGGTATACATATTAGATATCGCCGCGTCTGTATCGACCGGCTCTATAAAAATATCATGTCATCCACCCTGTCAGGTGAACGCAGTAAAAAAAAAAATTGTGACAAAACAGACATTTTTTGGTCCCCTTCCCTTACAAAAAGTGTAATAGCAGGCGATCAAAAAAGCGTATGTACCCCAAAATGGTACCAATCAAACCGTCATCTTGTCCCGCAAAAATTGATACCCTACCTAAGACAATCGCCCAAAAAATTAAAAAAATATGGCTCTCTGAAAATGGCAACACATAAACAAGATTTATTTCTGTTCTAAAATGCATCTAATGTGTAGAACTTTCCAAAAATAAAAATGATACACATATTGGGTATCGCCGTGTCTGTAACAACCTGCTCTATAAAAATATCACATGACTTGCCCCCTCAGGTGAATGCTGTAAAAAAATGCTAAAAAAAACTATGCCAAAACTGTTATTTTTTTTCACCTTGACTCACAAAAAGAGTAATACCAAGCGATCAAAAGAGCATATTTACCCCAAAATGGTGCCAATGAAAACCTCACCTCATCCTGCAAAAAATGAGCCCCTACATAAGACAATAGCTCAAAAAAATAAAAATCAATGGCTCCTGCAAACCACTCCATCAAAATCTGTGTTGTAAAATCCATATGACACTCCTTCTGTTCTGAGTCCTGCCATGTGCCCCCACATCAGTTTAAAACCACATATGGGGTGTTGCCATATTCAGGAGAAAATGGGTAACAAATTATGGGGTGCTTTTCTCCTGTTACCCCTTATGCAAATATAAAATATTGGGGCTAAAGCAACATTTTATTTGAAGAAATGAAACTTTTCATTTTCATAGCCAAGTGTTTCCAAATTCCATAAAACACTTAGGGGGTCAAAGTGGCCAGTACCCCCCTTAATATATTCGTTGAAGGGTGTAGTTTCCAAAATGGGGTCACTCTTTGAGGGTTTCCACTGTAGGGGTACGTCAGGGTCTCTCAATTACAAAATGGTGCCTAAAAACTTTTCTAGCAAAATCTGCCTCCAAAATGCATATGGCACTCCTTTCCTTCTGACCACTGCCACAAACCCATAGAGACGTTTACCACCACATATGGGGTATTTCTGTAAACTGCAGAATCAAAGTAATGTATATTGAGGTTTAGTTTGCTGTTAACCCTTGCTGTGTTGCAAGAAAAAAATTATTAACATGAATAATGTACCTCCATTTTCCTTTAATTCTTGTGGAACACCTTAAGGGTTAACAAAGTTTGTAACAGCAGTTTTTTTTATAATTTGAGGGGTGTAGTTTCTAAAATGGGGTCATTAATGGGTGGTTTCATTATGTAAGCCCCTCAAAATACTTTATATCTGAATTGGTGCTTAAAAAATGGTTTTGGAAATTTGATGAAAATTTGAAAAATGGCTTCTAAACTTCTAAGCCCTCTAACGTCCTAAAAAAGTAAAATGACATTTATAAAATGATGCCAACATAAAGTAGACATATGGGGAATGTAAAATAATAACTATTTTTGGAGGTATTACTATTTATTTTGAAAGTAGAGAAATTGAAATTTGGAAATTTGCAAATTTTTCCAAATGTTTTAGAAATTTGTTATTTTTTAATAAATAAAAATTAAATATTTTGCCACAAATTTACTACTGTCGTGAAGCACAATATGTGATGAGAAAACAATCTCAGAATGGCCTGGATAAGTAAAAGTTATTACCACATAAACTGACACATGTCAGATTAGCAAAAATCAGTCTGGTCACGAAGCTGCAAAATGGCCCGATTATTAAGGGGCTTAAAGAAAAATATAATTTATTTTGGTTTTTAAATAATTAATTGAATTAATTCAGATCACATCAGAAAACAAAAACAAAACAGGAAACAGGTTGTATAGCTTATTCAAATAGGTAAGGCAAGAAATGTAGAAATGGACTTTTTGAAATATTCTTTTATCAAGCATTATGTAATACTGAGTGCTGTTTTTTTATTTTAATGTAGTAGGGCTGTTGCCTTTCCATGTGCTGTGTTCCGGTGTTATTGCCACTTTATGGAGATATTCATCCCTGAAAGTGTTGCGTCTATAGGGGAATTCAACATCTGTAATTCAGCATCTGATGGAACACAACTTTTTTTTTTAAATTCTTTCCCATGCTTATGTGTAACATCAGAAACACACACTGGTGTCATACAGGCCTGCAGCCACCTTACTATGGCTCCATTTAACTTAGAGGTTCAGAAGCTGAGTTGCAATACCACTCATGCTGTAGTTCTCAGAAGAAATCAGAATTTTTTTTCAATATAATGGGGCAGATTTACTAGCATTTAGAGAGTTATGTATGAAAGGCTTTGTGTCAATTGAATTGAGTGAAAATTGAGTGTTTTTTGTGTTATGTCAGTGGAGAAAGCTTTGTGACAAATTTAAGAGGTGTTTGTAACATTTTATCATGGTTTGCACTATCCCTGTTATTTGTCAAATTTGTTACACAAATAACCTGTTAATTTTTCAGTCTGAAATCTAAGCTTATCTATTATACAGGTACCGTCAGTTTCTACTTCACCAGTGGGCAAAAGTACACTTGCACCTTTGCAAAATTTAAAAAAATTGCAATGATAAATCTGGTTAAAAATATAGCCAGTAAGATAGATAAAACTATGGCTATATAGATATAAATGTAATGTAGACTAATGTCACATAGCCAATAATAAACATTGTGTATATTATTTTCCACGTTCCTTTATTGCTATAAGTTATTAAGCTCAGTATATACACAATTTATAAACAGTGTGCCTTAAGTTTCTAAGCCCCCAGTAAGGTTGGTTACAATTTACGTAGACCGATATCCACACAGAATTTTGGATCTTTTTTTTTTTTTTTTTAATAATTTACATATTGACTTCCTGTTTTGGCTACTGCCCCTTTAAGTTATTTATTCTGGGTAATTGTTAATTTTTGGTAGTAGGCTTACTAGAACCTAATCTACAGTATATGTTCTACCTAATTCTATATGTTTATAAAACAGCTTTATAGAGATCCTGGAATGGATGAACATGAAATGACCCCTTGTGTTCTCTTACAAGGGGTCATTCCCTGTTCACTGGTCATACGTTCCAGTTTTAGCTGGAGTATAGATATGAGTGTGGGACTAAGGCATGGTAATGAGGTGTTAAAGTCTTTTGTGTCCCACTACAGATAGGAAAGGGAAGTTCCTGCTCCATCCAGTTATCTTACAGACTGTCCCAGAACAGTATGGAGGATGATAGAGGACATTGATAATCTTTTAGAACAAACAGAGATTTTTTCATTGCACAAGGAGACAACATTACATCAGGAAATTGGGATTTCTAGGCTGAATTTACATCTGCTGTAGATTTTCTGTGCACAGAAAAATACTGCAGCTTGTTGGCTACAGAGTTTTTTTGTTTGCTTGTTTTCATTTCTCTGTGCATTTTTTATGTTTGTTCCTTTAAAGAGGACCTTTCACCACTCCTGACATGCTTGTTTTAATAGCTCCATGCATTCCCCACGTACTAACAATTCTGGAACATCTATTCTTATGGCTCCATGTTGTGCCATTCCTTTTTTAGTTGCACTAGAAGTTATGAATGAATTGCTATTTGCCTTCAGTAAAGGAATAGAGGGAAGGTGACCAGTTGGGGGTGTGTACCTGCACAGTCTGACTCTAGCCAATCAGTGCTGCCATATTCAGACTGTGCAGGGACACACCCCCAACTTGTTACCTCCCCTCTGTTCCCTTACTGAAGACAAAGAGCAATTCATTCATAACTTCTAGTGCAAATAATAAAGGAACGGCACAACATACAGACATAAGAATAGATGTTCCAGACTTGTTATTATATGTTATTATTGTTATTATATGGAGAATGCATGAAGCTATTAAAACAGGCATGTCAGGAGTAGTGAAAGGTCCTCTTTAAGATTATTGTCCTGGTTATGACAAGACCGCAAGGGTCATTTGCTGCCATGCATTTCATCTTTATTTTGTATAGTTTTTTTTTTTATTTTAAAGGGATTTGCATGTATTATGTCAATCAGTTCTTATGCATCACTCAGTTACTATTGATTGATTTACAAAACAACACCAAAAATAAAATCTTGAGATTGATCTATTTTCCTATCACTGCAAAAGTGTGGAATTAATGGTTCTCTCGATCTCTGCAGCCTGGCAACAATATATATATGTTTTTCTGTCAGAACTTGATATATGTCTTTCTGTCCAGTTATGACCCCATTTTACTGCCTGCTTACAATTATTCTTTAATTGCATTTACAAGTGAAAATTCTGCTTTAGAAATAAAATTGTGCCTTCAGCTTTCCTTTCGAGAATAATGATAAAATATACAGTTTAATCTATAAAAATGGGAAGTGATTCAGAATTTTAGAATGTTTTATAATGTTTTCCCATTTGCAGTTTTTTTCTACTTAAGAAACACTGCCCCTGAACTGCTTCAGCAAGCTTATAAATCAGATCACCAACCATACATAATTTATTTCAGTAGGTAGTAGACTGTGTAGCACTGCATACAAATATGTCCTGAAAAATGTGTCTGTGTACTACACACCAGACTGGAATATATATATATATATATATATATATATATATATATATATATACTAGTATATGTGGCTTGCAAGGGAAATTGTCAACTAATTCAATTTTATTAAGTTCTGCATGTAAAAAATATTATGACAATAACTGTAATGAAAAAAAAAAATTCTATATGGCAGTTTTTATAACCAAAGACTAATACGTATCTTATTCAAGTGAACTAATAATGATTTAATATAAGCATTAATTATTAGGAAGTATTAATATTAAAAATTCAGTATTTTACTTTCTGGTAGTAAGTATTTTACTTTCTGGTAAATTACTTTATTTCGTTAGTACTTATTTTGAAGATAGATAGGTGGCTATAAAGTAACTTGCTGCAGCAGGGACCCCCCCCCCCCCCCCGATGGTTTGTATTCAGTAGGAAACCTCTTGTCACAAACTCGCCCGCCCAGGATCCTGCAACACGATCTCTGGCTTCCGATTTTTTATATATCATTGCTTAAGAAGTACACTCATATGATACCTCAACCTGGAGAAAACCTGGAGGTGGAGAAAATTCTTGACTCTCAGAGAGTTTATGGCTCTCTGCAGTTCCTAATTCATTTGAAGTTATATGGTGTTGAGGAGAGAACATGGGTGCGAGCTCGGGATGTTCATGCTCCTTGTTTAATAAGAAAGTTTCGACTCAAATTTCCCTCAAAGCCTGCTCCCCAGGTTGAGGGTCCGGTGGCCCCTCTTAGAAGAGGCAGTAATGTCAAAAACTCACCTGTCTGTGTTCCAGCAGCAAGATCTCTGGCTTTTGCATGGCCATGCTGGGAGAGGCACACTTCTAAGCCACGTCCCCTGGTGACACAACAGCATTCTTATTAATGCTCTGTTTCTCCCTACAGCGGGCATGGGCTGGAGGAGATTAGCAATGGGCTGATTGCTTAGCTGCTCTATTCCTATGTGCTAGTGTTTCTGACTAATGGAGCGCTGCGTTATGACCTATCACGTTCTGGTCCTGGGACTCAGTGCTCTATTTAAACCCCTTTCTGGCCATACACCAGTGCCAGTTATAGTCTCTGACTTACTAGCTATGTTCCTAGTTCCTGTGCTTTTTGGATTGCTTTTTCCTCTGACCCTGGCTTGTATTCTGACTACTCTCTGTTTCTCATTTTTTACTGCATTGTCCATCTGGTTCTGATCTCGGCATGTCATCTGACCACTCTATGTCTCTTGTTTGGTACTGTATAGCTTGTTTGGTTCTTGCTCATTTATGTAGAACCCTGTTTTCACGTTGTTTTGTCTCTTGGTGTTTGTGTGTCTCTGCACCTTAGGAGTATAGGGACTGTTGACCAATTGAGTTCTTGTTACCTATGGCTTTCACAGCAAGTAGGTAGGTAAAGGGGGCTGGTTTCTAGGTCAGGGCTCACTGTTCATGTCTTTCCCTACTTATAGGCATTATACCTCTACATGTTTACCATCGGTCAGCCAAGAATGGAATTAATCAGGGCAGCTATTAATACCTCTGTTCTATATAAGACTTCTAGAACCCTGTTTTTTTTATTTTTTTTTTAGATTTGCAGTACTGTTGTTATAATAAGTTGCCATAGGGGTCAGTGTTGGGCCCTATTTTCTTCAATATATTTATTAATGATCTTGTAGAAGGCTTGCACAGTAAAATATCAATTTTTGCAGATGACACTAAACTATGTAAAATAATTAACACAGAAGAGGACAGTACACTGCTACAGATCTGGACAGATTGGAGGCTTGGGCACAGAAGTGGCAAATAAGGTTTAACACTGACAAATGTAAGGTTATGCACATAGGAAGGAAAAATGTAAGTCACCAGTACATACTAAATGGTAAAACACTGGGTAACACAGACATGGAAAAGGCCTAGGAATTTTAGTGAACAGCAAACTAAGCTGTAGAAACCAGTGTCAGACAGCTGCTGCCAAGGCCAATAAGATAATGGGTTGCATCAAAAGAGGCATAGATGAGAACATAGTCCTGCCACTTTACAAATCACTAGTCAGACCACACATGGAGTACTGTGTACAGTTCTGGGCTCCTGTGAACAAGGCAGACATAGCAGAGCTGGAAAGGGTGCAGAGGAGGGCAACTAAAGTAATAACTGGAATGGGTGTACTACAGTACCCAGAAAGATTATCAAAATTAGGGTTATTCACTTTAGAAAAAAGACGACTGAGGGGAGATCTAATAACTATGTATAAATATATCAGGGGTCAGTACAGAGATCTTTCCCATGATCTTTTTATCCCAAGGACTGTGACTGTGAGGAAAGGTTTGTACATAAACACAGAAGAGGATTCTTTACAGTAAGAGCAGTAAGACTAAGGAACTCTCTGCCTGAGGAGGTGGTGATGGTAAGTTTAATAACAGAGTTCAAGAGGGGCCTGGATGTATTTCTGGAGTGTAATAATATTACAGGTTACAGTTACTAGAGAGGAGTCGTTGATCCAGGGAGTAATTCTGATTGGCTGATTGGAGTCGTGAAGAAATTTTTTTCTCCTAAAGTGGGGAAAATTGGCTTCTACCTCACGGGTTTTTTTGCCTTCCTCTGGATCAACTTGTAGGATAACAGGCCAAACTGGATGGACATATGTATTTTTTCAGCCTTATAAACTATATTACTATGTTAATATGTAGAGATGAGCGAGTAGTGTTCGATCGAGCTGGTATTCGATCGAATACTACGCTATTCGGCATACTCGATTTCAATCGAGTATAACGGCGATGGCGCACTTAGAATTCGTTTCCCCTCCCACCTTCCCTGGCGCTCTTTTTCCACCAATCACCATGCAGGGGGGTATGACAGGCCCGCGGAGCACGCTGGCAGCGCGAAAACGGCGTCTACATGGATTGGCTGGAAAAACCATGTGACCTCGAATATTAAAAACTCAGCTCTTCCTGCTCGTACGCATATGCTGCGTGAACTTAGTCAGGGACAGAGGCTGGAGAAGGGAGAGACAGGTTTTAGCTGTTGGACAGGCAGGAGCGTGATTAAAAGCCCTTATCAGGGCTACTATAGTGCAGTACAGTGAAGCTTTACTACAATATACACTTTACAGAGAACGGCTGCTGTATTCAGGGATAGCTGCTGGAGTAGGGACAGAGAGAGGCATTAGTGTATTAGGTGCTCTGCTACATACCAAACTATATTTGGCACTACTGTTCTGCGTTCTTTTTGGCTGCAAAACCCTGTTATATACCTAGTGTGTATATGCACCATCTGATCTTCTGTCAGTATACGGCTGTGTACTTTTTTTTTTTTTTAAATACAGTTTATTTGGCTCTAGTGTTCTGGGTTCTGTGTGCCTACAATACCCTTTTTGTATACCAGGTGTAAATACCCACCGTCTGAACAGTTAGTACACGGCTGTGTACCTTGAAATATAAAATATATAGGCCTTTTCATTGGCAACTGTACTGTGCGTTCTCTTGCAAAATAATTGTATATACCTGGTGTTAATACACACCGTCTGAACAGTTAGTACACGGCTGTGTACCTTGAAATATAAAATATATAGGCCTTTTCATTGGCAACTGTACTGTGCGTTCTCTTGCAAAATAATTGTATATACCTGGTGTTAATACACACCGTCTGATCTGTTAGTACACGGCTGTGTACCTTGAAATATAAAATATATAGGCCTTTTCATTGGCAACTGTACTGTGCGTTCTCTTGCAAAATAATTGTATATACCTGGTGTTAATACACACCGTCTGATCTGTTAGTACACGGCTGTGTACCTTGAAATATAAAATATATAGGCCTTTTCATTGGCAACTGTACTGTGCGTTCTCTTGCAAAATAATTTCACATACCTGGTGTTAATACACACCGTCTGAACAGTTAGTACACGGCTGTGTACCTTGAAATATAAAATATATAGGCCTTTTCATTGGCAACTGTACTGTGCGTTCTCTTGCAAAATAATTGTATATACCTGGTGTTAATACACACCGTCTGAACAGTTAGTACACGGCTGTGTACCTTGAAATATAAAATATATAGGCTTTTCATTGGCAACTGTACTGTGCGTTCTCTTGCAAAATAATTTCACATACCTGGTGTTAATACACACCGTCTGAACAGTTAGTACACGGCTGTGTACCTTGAAATATAAAATATATAGGCCTTTTCATTGGCAACTGTACTGTGCGTTCTCTTGCAAAATAATTTCACATACCTGGTGTTAATACACACCGTCTGAACAGTTAGTACACGGCTGTGTACCTTGAAATATAAAATATATAGGCCTTTTCATTGGCAACTGTACTGTGCGTTCTCTTGCAAAATAATTTCACATACCTGGTGTTAATACACACCGTCTGAACAGTTAGTACACGGCTGTGTACCTTGAAATATAAAATATATAGGCCTTTTCATTGGCAACTGTACTGTGCGTTCTCTTGCAAAATAATTGTATATACCTGGTGTTAATACACACCGTCTGAACAGTTAGTACACGGCTGTGTACCTTGAAATATAAAATATATAGGCCTTTTATTGGCAACTGTACTGTGCGTTCTCTTGCTAAATAATTTCACATACCTGGTGTTAATACACACCGTCTGAACAGTTAGTACACGGCTGTGTACCTTGAAATATAAAATATATAGGCCTTTTCATTGGCAACTGTACTGTGCGTTCTCTTGCAAAATAATTTCACATACCTGGTGTTAATACACACCGTCTGAACAGTTAGTACACGGCTGTGTACCTTGAAATATAAAATATATAGGCCTTTTCATTGGCAACTGTACTGTGCGTTCTCTTGCAAAATAATTTCACATACCTGGTGTTAATACACACCGTCTGAACAGTTAGTACACGGCTGTGTACCTTGAAATATAAAATATATAGGCCTTTTCATTGGCAACTGTACTGTGCGTTCTCTTGCTAAATAATTTCACATACCTGGTGTTAATACACACCGTCTGAACAGTTAGTACACGGCTGTGTACCTTGAAATATAAAATATATAGGCCTTTTCATTGGCAACTGTACTGTGCGTTCTCTTGCTAAATAATTTCACATACCTGGTGTTAATACACACCGTCTGAACAGTTAGTACACGGCTGTGTACCTTGAAATATAAAATATATAGGCCTTTTCATTGGCAACTGTACTGTGCGTTCTCTTGCAAAATAATTTCACATACCTGGTGTTAATACACACCGTCTGAACAGTTAGTACACGGCTGTGTACCTTGAAATATAAAATATATTGGCCTTTTCATTGGCAACTGTACTGTGCGTTCTCTTGCTAAATAATTTCACATACCTGTCGTTAATACACACCGTCTGAACAGTTAGTACACGGCTGTGTACCTTGAAATATAAAATATATAGGCCTTTTCATTGGCAACTGTACTGTGCGTTCTCTTGCTAAATAATTTCACATACCTGGTGTTAATACACACCGTCTCAACAGTTAGTACACGGCTGTGTACCTTGAAATATAAAATATATAGGCCTTTTCATTGGCAACTGTACTGTGCGTTCTCTTGCAAAATAATTTCACATACCTGGTGTTAATACACACCGTCTGAACAGTTAGTACACGGCTGTGTACCTTGAAATATAAAATATATAGGCCTTTTCATTGGCAACTGTACTGTGCGTTCTCTTGCAAAATAATTTCACATACCTGGTGTTAATACACACCGTCTGAACAGTTAGTACACGGCTGTGTACCTTGAAATATAAAATATATAGGCCTTTTATTGGCAACTGTACTGTGCGTTCTCTTGCAAAATAATTGTATATACCTGGTGTTAATACACACCGTCTGAACAGTTAGTACACGGCTGTGTACCTTGAAATATAAAATATATAGGCCTTTTCATTGGCAACTGTACTGTGCGTTCTCTTGCAAAATAATTGTATATACCTGGTGTTAATACACACCGTCTGATCTGTTAGTACACGGCTGTGAAGGCAAAATATTGTAACAAAAAAAAAATAAAATGCGGAGGGGTGCTAGCGGAATAGGACGTGGACGAGGACGGGGGCGCGGAAATGCGGTTGGGGGCCTTGTTGAAGCCAGTGGGGATACAATGCGTGCTGGTGAGGGGCAGCCAGGATCCCACTCATCCAGAATCCCTGCCTTTATGGGACAGTTAAGCAGGGGGCGGGTTACACCGCTGTTGAGGCCTGAGCAGGTTGAACAGGTGGTGCAATGGATAGCCGATAGCCCTTCCACACAGTTGTCCACCAGCCAGTCATCCACACAGTCTCACTCTGACCCTCCTTCCTCCACACCTGGCCAACAGAGTCATCCCACCATTGACCCCTCCCAGGAGCTCTTTTCGGGTCCTTTTTCAGATGTGCCGGAAGAATCCCAGGAGCTAGCAGAGGAATTTGTTTGTAGTGATGCCCAAACACTTGAGTATTCGCCATCTCCTGCTGATGTGGACCCTGAACCAGCATCTGTTATCATGAGCGATGATGATGATGAGACGCAGTTGCCATCAAGGGAGGCTGTTGGAATGTCCAGTGGGCAGGAGGAGGAGCAGAGTGAGGAAGAGGAGGTGGTGGATGACAAAATGACCGACCCCACTTGGCCAGGGGTGATGTCCAGCGGGGAAAGCAGTGGAGAGGTGGTGGTCTGCGCAGCACCGAAAAAGGCAGCAAGAGGCAGAGGGATGTCCAGAGGCAGAGGGATGTCCACAGGCCAAGGGATGTCCACAGGCAGAGGGATGTCCACAGGCAGAGGACAGTCCAGACAGAGAAGTGAGGCCATAGCCAGCAGGTCCGAAGCTGTTCCCGGCAGCAGGCAGTCGCGCGAAGCTCCCCCATCGAGGCCTCGTACTTCTGTGGTGTGGAGATTTTTTAATGTTTGTGCGGATGACAAACTGAGCGCGGTTTGCACACTCTGCCACTCAAAACTGAGTAGGGGCTCTGAGAAGAGCAATCTGACCACCTCAGGCATGCGGCGTCACTTGGAAGTCAAGCACTGGGCTGAGTGGGAGAGAGCAAACGCAATACAATCTGCGCCCGGTCTTGCTGCCACTGCCTCTTCCCCTTTGTTGTGTGCTGCCACTGCGGTCCAGACCTCCAGCCAGGACACCTCCACATCTGCCTCTGCCTCGGCTACTTTGGGGCCTTCTCCTTCAGCCTCCCCTTCCCCCGCCTCTTCGCCTGCACCTTCACACTCCTCGTCCCAACAACTGTCCATCTCGCAGGCGTTCGACCGCAGGCGGAAGTACGCCTCGAGTCACCCCCAAGCCCAAGCCTTAAACTGCCACATCTCCAAACTGCTGGCCCTGGAGATGTTGCCGTTTAGGCTTGTGGAGACGCAGGCCTTCCGCAACCTGATGGCGGCTGCCGCACCTCGCTATTCCGTCCCCAGCCACCACTACTTTTCCCGGAGTGCCGTCCCCGCCCTGCACCAGCATGTGTCGCGTAACATCAGGCGGGCCCTGAGGTACGCAGTCAGCGCAAAGGTCCACTTGACCACCGACTTGTGGACAAGCGCTTGCGGCCAGGGACGATACATCTCTTTGATGGCACACTGGGTGAATGTAGTGGAAGCGGGGACGGGGTCGCAAACAGAGACGGCCTACCTACCACCCCCGCCCAATATTGGCAGCGTGGGTTCTGATAAACCCCCCTCCTCCTCCTCCTCTGCCTTAACATCGCCCTCAGCCGCTAGCTGGAAGCGTTGCAGCACTGGCGCGGGGAGACGTCAGCAGGCGGTGCTTAAGCACATCAGCTTGGGCGACAGGAAGCACAGCGCCCCAGAGGTGAGGGACGCCATATTGCAGCAGACGGAGATGTGGCTGTCGCCGCTGCAGCTAGGACCAGGCATGGTCGTGTGCGATAACGGCCGTAACCTGGTGGCGGCTCTGGAGCTTGCCGAACTCAATCACGTACCATGCCTGGCCCACGTTTTTAATCTGGTAGTCCAAAAATTTCTAAAGACTTACCCCAACCTGGCAGAGCTACTGGTGAAAGTGCGGCGCTTGTGCGCTCACTTTCAGAAGTCAACTGTAGCTGCTGCTAGCTTAAAAAAACTCCAGCAACGCCTCCATTTGCCTGAACATCGGCTGTTGTGCGACCTGGCGACTCGCTGGAATTCCACCTATTCCATGTTGGCCAGGGTGTGTGAGCAGGACAGAGCATTGATGGAGTACCAGATTATGAATCCACGCGTGCCTCCAACTCAGCTCCCTCAGTTTGCCAACCACGAGTGGCCATGGATGGCAGACATATGCGATGTACTGCGTATCTTTGAGGAGTCCACCAAGAAGGTCAGCAGCGAGGACGCTATAGTGAGCGTAACCATCCCGCTCCTATGCGTCCTTAAAGAATCACTCATCGCAATAAGGGAGAACGCATTGCACGCAGAGGAGACGGGGGTAGGAGGAGACGCAACGGAGCTACACAGTCAGACCACACTTTTGTCTGCTTCACGGTGGCAGTTGCAGGAGGAGGATGAGGATGAGGAGGAGGAGGACGACGTGGAGGTGGCTGTGGAAGAGGAGGAGGATGCTGGCGGCGAGGGTAGCAGTCAGGCTGTGTGCGTCCCATTGGTTCTGCGCGGATGGGGCGTTGAGGAGGCGGAAGAGGAGGAAATGGCAAGTGATCCTTCTGGTGAGGGCAGTGAGGTCGTGCCTATTCAGAGTCTGGCACACATGGCTGACTTCATGCTGGGCTGCTTTTCCCGGGACACACGTGTTGTCCGGATAGTGGAGAACAAACTGTACTGGGTCTTCGCAATCCTGGACCCCCGGTATAAAGATAACGTCTCCTCTTTTATTCCGGTAGAGGAGAGGACGAATCGATTGCTGGAATACCAGAGGGAACTCGTGCAGAACATGATGGAGATTTTCCCACCCACCATCGCTGGCGGCAGAGAGGAGAGGGTTTCCAAGAGTCCCTCAACATCGATCAGGCCCACAGCCACCAGGGGAACACTCTCCAAGGTGTGGGACACGTTCATGGCACCCCCTTGTGCAACTTCCATCACTGCGGGGCCCGCTATCAGCAGGAGGGACAAGTATCGGCGGATGTTGCGGGAGTACCTGGCAGACCGTACCCCTGTCCTCCCCGATCCCTCGGCATCCTACACTTACTGGGTCTCCAAGTTGGACACGTGGCTGGAACTGTCCCTGTACGCCTTGGAGGTGCTTGCCTGCCCTGCCGCCAGCGTGCTATCAGAAAGGGTGTTCAGCGCAGCCGGGGGCATTATAACCGATAAGCGCAGCCACCTGTCAACCGTCAGTGCCGACAGGCTGACGCTAATCAAAATGAACAGCAAGTGGATTGACCCGGACTTTGCTTCTCCAACAGTGGAAAGCAGCCAAAAGTGAAGTGCCATCTGTATGAAGTGCCATTTCCTCCTCCACCTCCTCCTCCTCCTCCTTAACCGCCGTAGAATTGCTCCGTAAATAAAAAAATTTATATATTTATGGCTCACCTCTTGGGCCTCCACAAAATTTTTAAGAGGTCTCACCTCTTGGGCCGCCACATAATTTTTAAGAGGTCTCACCTCTTGGGCCTCCACATAATTTTATCGAGGTCTCACCTCTTGGGCCTCCACATAATTTTATCAAGGTCTCACCTCTTGGGCCTCCACATAATTTTATCGAGGTCTCACCTCTTGGGCCTCCACAAAATTTTTAAGAGGTCTCACCTCTTGGGCCTCCACAAAATTTTTAAGAGGTCTCACCTCTTGGGCCTCCACATAATTTTAAGAGGTCTCACCTCTTGGGCCTCCACATAATTTTTAAGAGGTCTCACCTCTTGGGCCTCCACAAAATTTTTAAGAGGTCTCACCTCTTGGGCCGCCACATAATTTTTAAGAGGTCTCACCTCTTAGGCCTCCACATAATTTATCGAGGTCTCACCTCTTGGGCCTCCACATAATTTTTAAGAGGTCTCACCTCTTGGGCCTCCACATAATTTTTAAGAGGTCTCACCTCTTGGGCCTCCACATAATTTTTAAGAGGTCTCACCTCTTGGGCCTCCACATAATTTTTAAGAGGTCTCACCTCTTGGGCCTCCACAAAATTTTAAGAGGTCTCACCTCTTGGGCCGCCACATAATTTTTAAGAGGTCTCACCTCTTGGGCCTCCACATAATTTTATCGAGGTCTCACCTCTTGGGCCTCCACATAATTTTTAAGAGGTCTCACCTCTTGGGCCTCCACATAATTTTTAAGAGGTCTCACCTCTTGGGCCTCCACATAATTTTTAAGAGGTATCACCTATTGGGCCTCCACATAATTTTTAAGAGGTCTCACCTCTTTAGCCTCCACACAATTTTTAAGTCGTCTCACCTCTTGGGCCTACAAACAATTTTTATTATGGCTCACCTCTTGGGCCTTAATACAATTTTTAAGAGTTCTCACCTCTTGGGCCTCCATATAATTTTTTTGAGGGCTCACCTCAAGCTAACTTAGCGCACTCATTAAAATATTTTCACAACAAGGACCTAAGAGCCCTCCATGGGAGAGCTTTGTGTGGGGGCCTGTTATAGGGAAGAGATGCGGCCCTGCGGGCTCTAGCCTGCCTTCTCCATGAGCCTCTGGCCAGCCCACTGCCTCTTCCTGCCTTTTGCGGTCCTACGCATCCCTCAACATCCCCACTGCTTTACCTGCTAGACATGACACTGGGCCAGGTCGGGTCACTGACATCTCAAGCGCCAACAATTTGGGCATTTTAAGGCTTCTGCATGTGTTTGAGTTGTTTTTACATTTTAAAGAAGACATGTCTGACCACATCTCACACACACACACAATGACAATTAGGGGTGGGGTCTATTTGCTTTCCCCTTTGCCTATGCCATCTGTGGTTGTCATAGGCAACGTGATTTTAAGGGGTGCAGAATTTTATCTTCTTTTTTGTCTAGTTTGGCTTGGGGTCCATGGCAATGTAGAGGAAAGAAGGTTTCCTTGTATGGTCTCACTTTACAGAGAGGTTACATTGTCTTTGGAGTGTATTGTTGAGAGGCTGTGATAGTGGCGTAATAGTGCGACTTGGGCGCGTTATATGCACCCAGACATGCTTCCCCTGCTGTCCCAGTTGCATTCCAGCAGTGTTGGCATCCTTTTCTGAGGTTTCAGGGTGGACTTGGTGACCTCCAAGTTGTCGAATTGAGATTTCCAAGTGGCGAGCATTTTTTTCCCATAGACTTTAATGGGATTCGATATTCGGTCGAATAGTCGAATTTCGCGGTCTATTCGAATCGAATTTCGAACTTTCGAATATTTCACTACTCGCTCATCTGTATTAATATGTTAATTGACACATTATGAAAAAACATAGCTATCATGCTGATTATATGAATACTGCTAATTTGTCTATACAATCAGGAGTCCGGAGGCTCGCAGTAACACAAAACTGCTGTCCTGCTCTCTGGGAAGTCCCCCTTTCATTTCATCTCAGAAAATCCCTATGAATCTAAAATGGCCATATTTTGTATAGGCAGACAGCCCAGGGTCTATTGAGGGCTCATAGGGATGTCTCACCATACTCCCGGTGTAGTAGTATATAGTAATATGCCATTACAATACAGCTTTTAAGTAAAATTCAAAATTCCCCCTACATGATTGGAGAAAAAAACATCCCAAAACATAAATTAATATATAAGTATTATGAACAGAGCAACCTATAAAATAACTTTATTGCACCCTTTTTTACATGTTATGAAAATGTTAATCCTATATATAGGTACTAGAATGGCTCCTTCATAAACCATAACTTTTTCTCCAGTAAACAATGCCTCATATAACTAAGTTGACTGAATAATATAACATGACTACTGGAATGCAAAACTGGCCCTATTGGCAAAATTGGCCCTATTGTAAAATTTGTTTAAGGGATTTTGTTAGTATTACAGATATATGCCAATACTTGATAATTTAGTGGGTACTAGACTGTTGAGACCCCTAATAGTCCTTGGAATGAATGGCTCACATTGCTAGTAAATGTCTATGGCTTTTTACCCTGCATAGAAGCCCATTTAAAAAAAAAAATTACAGTAGGTCCTCTACAGGTAATTATAGACAGTTAGTTTAACTTCTGTTGTGGGGATTGAAGGACTCGTAAGGGACTGTATACAGGAGTATGTGACTATAATTATTATTATAAGTGATAACCAACATGGGTTTACCAAGGACAGAAGTTGTCAAGACTAACCTGATTTGTTTTTATGAGCAGGTGAGTAGTAGCCTGGTCAGAGGGGCGACTATGGATATAGTGCAGTGTTGGCGAACCTTTTACAGACCGAGTGCCCAAACTGCAACCCAAAACCCACTTATTTATAGCAAAGTGCCAACAAGGCAATTTACCCTGAATACCAAAATATATTGTATCCTCCATGTACTTTATCATTTAGCTATAACAGCCTGCCTACATTCAGTGCACTGCCTGTGCTGTTCATAGTGCACCCTGTGCTGATGAATGGCAGGAAAATTCTAAGGCAGATTGGTACAACATGTGCCATAGGTTCACACCACTGATATAGTGTTTCTGGATTTTGCAATGGCTTTTGATACTGTCGCTCATAGATGATTATTAGGTTAAATAAGGTTCATAGGCTTGGAAAGTATAGTTTGTAATTGGATTGAAAACAAGCTGAAGGAACGTGTCCAGAGAGTTGTAGTCAATGATTCCTATTAAGAATGGCCCCAGGTTATAAGTAGTGTACTCCAAGGTTCAGTGCTGGGTCCTCTGTTATTTAATTTATTTATTAATGATATCAAGGATGGGATTAATAGCACCATTTCTATTTTTGTAAATGACACTAAGCTACAGTGCCTTGTGAAAGTATTTGGCCCCCTGGAACTTTTCAACCTTTTGACACATTTCAGGCTTAAAACAAAAAGATATAACATTTTACATTTTTGGTGAACACTCAACAACAAGTAGGTCACAATTGTGAAGTGGAATGAAATTTATTGGATCATCTAAACTTTTTTTGTAATAATAAAACTGAAAAGTGGGGAGTGCAAAATTATTCGGCCCCCTTGCATTAATACTTTGTTGCGCCACCTTTTGCTGCGATTACAGCTGCAAGTCGCTTGGGGTATGTCTCTATCAGTTTTGCACATCTAGAGACTGAAATTCTTTCCCATTCTTCCTTGCAAAACAGCTTGAGCTCTTTGAGGTTGGATGGAGAGCGTTTGTGAAAAGCAGTTTTCAGCTCTTTCCACATATTCTCAATTGGATTCAGGTCTGGACTTTGACTTGGCCATTCTTAGACCTGGATACGTTTATTTTTGAACCATTCCATTGTAGATTTTGCTTTATGTTTGGGATAATTGTCTTGTTGGAAGATAAATCTCCGTCTTAGTCTCAGGTCTTTTGCAGACTCCAACAGGTTTTCATCCAGAATGGTCCTGTATTTGGCTCCATCCATCTTCCCATCAATTTTAACCATCTTCCCTGTCTCTGCTGATGAAAAGCAGACCCAAACCATGATGCTGCCACCGCCATGTTTGACAGTGGGGATGGTGTGTTCAGGGTGATGAGCTGTGTTGCTTTTATGCAAAACATATCGTTTTGCATTGTTTCCAAAAAGATGGATTTTGGTTTCATCTGACCAGAGCACCTTCTTCCACATGTTTGGTGTGTCTCACAAGTGGCTTGTGGCAAACTGTAAATGAGACTTTTTATGGATATCTTTGAGAAATGGCTTTCTTCTTGCAACTGTTCCTTAAAGGCCAGATTTGTGAAGTGTTCGATTGATTGTTGTCCTATGGACAGACTCTCCCACCTCAGCTGTAGATCTCTGCAGTTCATCCAGAGTGATCATGGGCCTCTTGGCTGTATCTCTGATCAGTCTTCTCCTTGTTTGAGATGAAAGTTTAGAGGGATGGCCAGGTCTTGGTAGATTTGCAGTGGTCTGATACTCCTTCCATTTCAATATGATCACTTGCACAGTGCTCCTTGTGATGTTTAAAGCTTGGGAAATCTTTTAGTAACCAAATCCGGCTTTAAACTTCTCCACAACAGTATAACGGACCTGCCTGGTGTGTTCCTTGGTCTTCATGATGCTCTCTGTGCTTTAAACAGAGACTATCACAGAGCAGGTGCATTTATACGGAGACTTGATTACACACAGGTGGATTCTATTTATCTTCATCAGTAATTTAGGACAACATTGGATTATTCAGAGATCCTCAATGAACTTCTGGAGTGAGTTTTCAGAACTGAAAGAAATGGGCCAAATAATTTTGCACGTCCCACTTTTCAGTTTTATTATTACAAAAAAAGTTTAAATGATCCAATAAATTTCGTTCCACTTCACAATTGTGACCCACTTGTTTTTGATTCTTCACCAAAAATTTAAAATGTTATATCTTTTTGTTTTAAGCCTGAAATGTGGCAAAAGGTTGAAAAGTTCCAGGGGGCCGAATACTTTCGCAAGCCACTGTATGTAGTACTGTGCAGTCTATGAAAGATGTCAATAAACTACAAGCTGACTTGAACACGTTGAGTGATTGGAAATCAACTTGGCAAATGAGGTTCAATGTGGATAAATGATAAAGTTATGAAACATGGTAATAATAATCTCAGTGCTTCATATGTCCTAGGGGAGGTAACAGTGGGAGAGTCACTTATAGATAAGGATTTGGGAGTCCTTATAGATGGTAGATTAAATAACAGCATTCAATGTCAATCAGCTGCTTCTAACTCTACCAGGATATTGTCATGCATTAAACTAGGCATGGACTCATGGGGCAGGGATGTAATATTACCACTTTACAAAGTGTTAATGCTGCCTTATCTGGATAATGCAGTTCAGTTTTCAGCATCAGTCCATAGAAAGGATGCTTTGGAACTGGTAAAAGTACAAAGGAGAGTGACTAAACTGATAAGGGGCCTGGAGAGTCTTAGTTATTAGGAAAGAAAAAAATATTAAAAGAATTACATTTATTTAGTCTTGAGAAGAGACGTCTAAGGGAGGACATGATAAACCAATGCAACTATATAAATGGGCCATACAAAAAATAAGTGTAAAAACTGTTTCTTGTAAAATGCCCTCAAAAGACAAGGGGGCACTGTCCCCGAATGGAGAAGAAAAAAATGTAGCGTCAAAGCTTCTTTACTGTAAGAACTGTAAGAAATCTGTGGAATAGATAATCTTTGGACATGGTAACAGCAGGAACAGTGGACAGTTTTAAAAAAGGGTTTAGAGGAATTCTAAAAAGTAAATGACATTAATGCTTATGAAAATTTGTAGAAATCTAAATCTCACTTCCTTCTGGGATTCACGTCCCCCCTTATCCCTTTGTTGAACTTAATGTCTTTTTTCAACCATATTAACTATGAAATTGGCTGGCAAAACCTGTGCTTGCTAGGTTACACCTGTATATGCAATATGAAATAATAGCATGTACAGGTGCAGTCCATCATTTACAGGGGTGGCGCATTAATTATCAATATTGCAAAAGCACATCCCACTGCTAGACAACATTGTATATGCGCACCCTAATGAAAGCGAAATTAATTGAATAAGCAAGTATTACATTTTAATCTCCTTCTAAATACAGAACAGTAATAAGAACTAAAAACATTGATACATTTGATTTGATGTTAAATGCAGTACTCTTGTGTAAAAAAAAAACAAAGTTTATAACCAGAAAAATTATAATTATACCCACAGGGCCATGGAGTAGAGGACAGATTACAAATGAATGGTTGAGTACTGATTTAGTGATACTTGTTAATGCACCATTTGTATTAAACATATGTATGGAGCAGGCTCACAAGTTCACTCCATATACCTTAGGTGGTCAATTGTGGCTTAGGCATCTGAGCAGCTAAACAGAAGAGAAAAGGCAGGGACCGTTCCCAGGGGTCCCTGCCTTCTAGATCGCTGTATACACAGTGCTCAACGAACGCTGTGTATACAGATCAGGAAGCGCTATTGCGCTTCCTGTTCCGGCCCGTCGGTCATGTGATCTCCGGGGCCAGAAGAGTGCAGGAGCTGCCGGGTCTCTCATAGACCCGATCAGCCCTGCACTGAGGCTGTACAGCATAGTATTATGCTGTACAGCCTCTCTGGGGATATATTTCCCCTGTAACTGGGGCTACTATGTCAGCCCCAGTTATAGGAGAAATCAAGTGTAAAAAATAAAAATAAAAAAATAAGTGAAGTTAAATGTCCCCCTTATGGGGGACACAAAGTGTAAAAAAAAAAATAGAGTATTATATTAAAAAAATCACATATATATATATATATATATATATATATATATATATAAATAATTTCCCCCCAAATATTTCATTAAAAAAGTTACAAATAAAAATAAATAAATAAGATAGACATATTTGGTATCACCGCATCCGAAACAACCAGCTTTATAAAAATATCACATGATCTACCCCTTATG
Organism: Rhinella marina; assembly: GCA_900303285.1. NCBI lineage: Eukaryota > Metazoa > Chordata > Amphibia > Anura > Bufonidae > Rhinella > Rhinella marina. The sequence continues at coordinate 37,665 of ONZH01025271.1, forward strand.
CCAAAACAGCTTTTTTTTGTCGCATCACCTACCAAAAAACATAATATCAAACAATCAAAAAGTCGTATGCATCCCAAAATGGTAGCAATAAAAACGTCACCTCATCCCGTAAAAAATGAGCCCCCACACAAGATTATAGCCCAAAAAATGAAAAAAAAAATGGCTCTTAAAAAATTGCAACTCAAAAACATGATTTTTCTTCTAAAAATGCTCTTATTGTGTAAAACAAAAAAATAAATAAAAAATAGACATATTTGGTATTGTTGTGTCCATAACAAGTGGCTCTACAAAAATATCACATGATCTAGTTCTTCAACAGAGAACGGTGTAAAAAAAAATATAGAAAAATGCCCCTAAACTGCTTTTAATTTTTTAGTTAACCTCACAAAAATTAGATTAAAAAGTGATCAGAATGCCGGATGTACCCCAAAATGGTGCCAATAAAAAGCACAGCTTGTCCCACAAAAAATAAGACCTCACACAGCTCAGTCCACAAAAAAATTAAAAAGTTATCACTCTTACAAACCATGACAAAAAATTCCATGTTAGAAAATGCAGATGCTGCTCCTCCCCTTCTGAGCCCGTCAAATAACAGTTTATGACCACATGTGGGGTGTTTCTACAAACTGCAGAATCGGGGTAATAAATATTGAGTTTTGTTTTGTTGTTAACCCTTGATGTGTTATAGGAAAAAAATGATTAAAATGGAAAATCTGCCAAAAAAGTGAAATTTTGAAATTTCACATCTATTTTGCTTTAATTCCTGTGGAATACTTAAAGGGTTAACAACATTTCTAAAACCAGTTTTGAATAGTTTGAGGGGTATAGTTTCTAAAATGGGGTCATTTATGGGTGGTTTCTATTATGTAAGCCCACAAATTGACTTCAGAACTGAACTGGTCCTTAAAAAAGTTGATTTTGCAAATTTGCAAAAATTGCATCTAAAATTCTAAACCTTCTACTGTCCTAAAAAAATAAAATGACACTACCAAGATGATGCCAACATAAAGTAGACATATGGGGAATGTAAATTAAAAGGATTAAAAGCATCACTATCTGTCTTATAAGCAGAGAGATTGAAATTTAGAAAACAGTGATTTTTTTCAAATTTTCGTTAACTTTTGGATTTTTTTAAAATAAAATTAAAACTTATCGACTCAAATTTACCATTAACTTGAAGTACAATGTGTCACGAGAAAACAATCTCAGAATCGCTTGGATAAGTAAAAGCGTTCCAAAGTTATTACCACATGAAGTGACACATGTCAGATTTGCAAAATTAGGCCTGGTCAGGAATGGGGGAAATGGCCCAGAGCTGAAGTGGTTAAAGGGTTTCAGACCTATTATTTTAGCTGCCTACAAAGCTATGGCCATGGCATGGCGGGGGTAGCCTATACCATAATCTGCAATAGTATACTTTTTCAGTCTATGCTATAAACACTTAGAAAATTGCATGTTCAAGTTCCCTAAGGGGACTAAAAATTACAGAAAGCAAATAAAAACATTTTTTAGAAAATAAAAAATATTAAAAATTTAAATCACCATTCTCCCAATTTTACATAAAAAATAAACCTAGCAGGTATTGTTTTGTCCAAAAATATCTAAACTATTAAAATATAAAAAAATTCTAAATGCTGAATTCCATAACATAATACAATTTAAAAAAACAGACCCCCAAATACAGTTGTGTGCATGAGGTCCTTTGTTTGCATAATTTTAACAAACTGCTTCACAAATATGCTGAAATGATCAAAGCAGAAATATTTTTGTTTGTTATTTTCTAAATAAGATTAAGTTGGCCACCAAGGACATATCAAAAACGGATTTATTTCAATTATTATCTGTATAAGAACATACTAAAAATGTAAACAGCACCAGAAAAAAAATGATTGTGGGTGCAAATTCCTCCAGAGAATATGATTCAAAATATCCACAAGATAAAATAGAAAAATGAGACAGTATTTATGAGCTCAAAGAAGGCATCATTGTAGGTAAATAAAGAAGGTCACTGTGTTTTACATAATTCCTGGAGTGCCCCTTGATTTTTTAGCTGATATAAGAAAATAGCAAAATTGTGCTGACTATAGATTCTAATCTAACTTTTGAGAATAGATCAGAAGTATTAAAGGGTTTCTGTCACCAGTTTTGGGCATATAAAACAAGATGACATGGCTGCCGGGCTCCCGGCTTCCTCACTGCGCCTGCGCCGATGACGTCACAGTACACCCGGAAGAGAAGGCGGCGCAGGCGCAGTGAGGAAGCTGGGAGCCCGGCAGCCATCGGCACTCACTGCGCCTGCGCCGAATGAAGTCCGCACGGCGCAGGCGCGGGATTTCCAGCACGGACAGGGCCAGGAGCACATAGAGCGAGCTGCCTGGCCCTGTCCATCACAAGAAAAGGGGGCGTGAATAAAGGTAGGGAAACGGCGCTCCTAGGTGCAGGGTTACCGCCCCTTGCACCTAGTGAGATTAATTTACATATTACAAAAGTTCATTTATTACAAAAACGGGGGCACCAGTAAAATAATTATTACCAGTTTGGGCATCAGGTGACATTTGCACATTGCAAATGTCATCCTGTTTTATGTGCCCAAAACTGGTGACAGAAACCCTTTAAAAAAGGTAAATGCTGTATACAGAAAGTGTTGCTTACTAAAAGTGTGATATTGAATTTCATACATGATTTGAAACTAA
>ONZH01025272.1:0-38584 GCA_900303285.1 Rhinella marina
TTCGATTTTGGTTTCATCTGACCAGAGCACCTTCTTCCACATGTTTGGTGTGTCTTCCAGGTGTCTTGTGGCAAACTGTAAACAAGACTTTTTATGGATATCTTTGAGAAATGGCTTTCTTCTTGACACTCTTCCATAAAGGCCAGATTTGTGAAGTGTTCGACTGATTGTTGTCCTATGGACAGACTCTCCCACCTCAGCTGTAGATCTCTGCAGTTCATCCAGAATGATCATGGGCCTCTTGGCTGCATCTCTGATCAGTCTTCTCCTTGTTTGAGGTGAAAGTTTAGAGGGACGCCGGGTCTTGGTAGATTTGCAGTGGTCTGATACTCCTTCTATTTCAATATGATCACTTGCACAGTGCTCCTTGGGATGTTTAAAGCTTGGAAAATCTTTTGGTATCCAAATCCGGCTTTAAACGTCTCTACAACAGTATCACGGACCTGCCTGGTGTGTTCCTTGGTTTTCATGATTCTCTCTGTGCTTTAATCAGAACCCTGAGACTATCACAGAGCATTTATAAGGAGACTTGATTACACACAGGTGGATTCTATTTATCTTCATCAGTCATTTAGGACAACATTGGATCATTCAGAGATCCTCAATAAACTTCTTTAGTGAGTTTTCTGAACTGAAAGTAAATGGGCTGAATAATTTTGCACGCCCAACTTTTCAGTTTTATTATTACAAAAAAAAGTTTAAATGAGCCAATAAATTTCGTTCCACTTCACTTGTTGATTCTTCACCAAAAATTTAAAATGTTATATATTTTTTGTTTGAAGCCTGAAATGTGGCAAAAGGTTGAAAAGTTCCAGGGGGGCCAATACTTTTGCAAGGCAATATATATATATATATATATATATATATATATATATATATATATATATAGAGAGAGAGAGAGAGAGAGAGATGTAGACGAGTTAACTTGATGGTTAACTTGTTAAGTAAAGAATGGCAAGAAAAAGTTAACGTTTCAATATATTTCAATGGCTTTTGTCACGAAATAATCAAGATAATACTGCCATGTGTTATCAGAGTCAATTTTAGTTCAAACAAACTCACAGAAAAAAAAGTGGTCTCAAATGGCAGAACATGCTCAAAAACCCCAATGCTGTAGGGCATTTATAACTGGGGGAGCAAATTCCGCACATGTGGCCCGCTGCCAAACGTAATCCCCAGCAAAAAATGCATACAATGGAGGATGCCTGCAGCGGACCACATGTACCACAAAGACATCCTACACAGGGTAGACAAATGTGCGGTGCTCGGGCTCCGGTATGTCTTTGATATAAGGATATATTGGCAAAAGTCTCATTTTAACATCAGAGTGAGGGTTTAGCCATATATTGTCAACTGCATTTTCTGCTGTAGTGCACCATTTTCCGTGAATTGTTTTTCTATGTAGATTGTCACATCCGCACATTTGTCTACCCTGTGTAGGATGTTTTTGTGGTACATGTGGTCCGCTGCAGGCATCCTCCATTGTATGCATTTTTTGCTGGGGATTACGTTCGGCAGCGGGCCACATGTGCGGGATTTGCTCCCCCAGTTATAAATGCCCTACAGCATTGGGGTTTTTGAGCATGTTCTGCCATTTGAGACCACTTTTTTTTCTGTGAGTTTGTTTGTACGTTTATTCCTGGAGGCGTGGCAACTCCAGGTTGAATGTGCTTTGATTATACTAATGGGTAACATTCAGGTGCACCTGTGCAGCCTGGGTCACATGACGTCAGGGCAATGTGGGAAATACAGCCTCCGCCCTCCCTCCCATTGTATGTGTGATTTCACGCTGGAGGTAACTGGGAGCTGGTCGCTGTGTCTCGGACCTCATGCACCTATCTGTCATTACCTATACCATAGTAGGGATAGCGTTAGGTCCCGTGCCACTTGAGATACCTTAATTCAAACTAGGTAGTCTATTGACTATAACAAAACCCTTTTAGGGATCCTCCTACCTTGTCCTTGGTATTCAGGACTAAAACTTAACTTTTATTGCTAAAATTTAATATGCAAACAAAGGAAGAAAAGGATAAAACTCTCAGCATGAAAAATTGCCCATATACTGCCAATGTCTCTCTTAATTTATGAAGGAACACCTTCCATTTGCTATTATATATGGCAGCTGGTAAGGTCGTGGTGGTAGGATAAAAGATAGTGTGGCTTAATTTGGCCGCTATGTCACTAACTTCAAGATATGTTTATTGCACTTATATAGGTGCGATTCAATCTGACAGCCAAGTCACAGATTTTAGGAAGGGATAGGAGTATAATTAACGATGCTTAGGTGTATACAGCCATGTATTTGGTATTTTTATTTTTTATTTTTTATGTGTTATTTTTATTTCCAACTTGATTCTTGGAGATGGTTGATCAGAGATTGCCTCTGTTAACCAACCATGGTCAGTTCAAGAGGAGCCTATAAATCAGGTCCCCAATACCTCCAGAACCCTGTGGGGACCCTTTGACGAGGGATCACCCCACCTAGTATGATGAATGATCAGAACAATACTCCCTATCAGCTCCACATAATACTAGCCCCTAGTGTCACAGTCAGAGCGGCTGCACCCACTGTTACACTGGCTCATGGCCAGGTATTGAGTTAAATGCCGGGTTAGACGGTCCTCAGCGTATTAACTCCTCAGCTGGAACAACGCAGCACAGCACCCGACCCTGTATTGAGTGGAATATCAGGGTCTCGGAGGCGTGCCTGCCAGGTACACCCGGCTCCTACTCGCTGAACTCAGCTATGTGAAAGGAGCCGGTGCACGCGATCCTCCGTGTGCTTACTGCTGAATCGAGAGGTAACGGCGCCGCACCCGACTCAAGACCCGCCTGACAGCAGGGTCAGGGTGCGCACCGATTAAACTTTCTCGACTCCTGAGTGCTGGCCACGGCACTTAGAGCATTTATCCAGACACCACAGATCTAACTAATGGACGATCAGCTGGCTAAAATCTAAACAACGCAACACCTTCCCGACATGTTTCGCTGCGTTTGCAGCTTCGTCAGGGGTTAGGGTGTATATAACGCGCGGCGACATCCACCAATCTATTTACAGGGAGTGAAATACCTCCCCTTGTCAATCAGACCATTCACAGGTAACTGCAATGATTGACAGCTCTCTTCGCCAACCAGGAATTTTTCATCCATCTCTTAACTTCAAGAGTAATGGATACGTTTTATTCCTTGCCTGTATCCCAGCACAGCGAAATATAATTGCCAATGCAGATGCTTCCTAGTCATTGGTAACACATAGAGCTATTCAGTTCGAGTACTCATCAAATGTATCCAAAAGCATTTTTATCTGACATGACCACATGTAACAATTTGTAGCTCATATAGCAATAATTGTGGCCAGCAGAAAATGACAGATCCAGCAGTTTATAATTCCCATGACATGGAGATCTGACCAATAATATAGTATAAAAATTAGATGAGATCAACCTACGATATTTCAGATGTATTTAAAGATCAGTGGATGTCCTTCTTTTTATTTGCTCATTCATAATTTTTAGTATCACAATTTAGTCTTTCTTCTGGAATGGCTATATGAAAGCTGTATATGAAAACCCTTCATTAAGACCACTAGGGTTCATAGATTTAAGCCTGTGAATCCACCTGGCTTCTTCTTGCAACAATCTATTGTCCAGGTTGCCACTTCTAGGCCCCAAGTTTACCCTTGAAATGCCCCAGAATTTCAGGGCATCAAGATTCCCATTATGGGCGTATGTAATATGTCTATATAAAGTGGTATCCTTCTTTGTTCTAATAGCACTAATATGGCCCGAAATTCTGCGTCGCAGTTCCTGTGTGGTCTTACCCACATATAATTTGGGGCAAGTACAGGAGGCAATGTAGACAATCCCCTGACTTAGACAGTTAAAAAAGTCTTTAATAACATATTCCTTCCTATCAACTGGGTTAGTGAATTTTTTTATTCTTGGTAAAAATTTGCAAAACGTGCATTTTCCACATGGATATGATCCAACTGTTTTATTTTGCAGCCATGTCTCCTTTTTGGTCTCAGTATTTGGTGACAAAAAGCTGTGAACCAATTCATCTCTTAAGTTCCGACCTCTCCTGTATGTTACCGCCGGATAATCATCCAAAACCTCTCTAAGGTCTGTATCTGAGGTAAGTATATGCCAATGACGTCTGAGGATGTTCTTAATTTCCTGATGCTGATAGTCAAAAGTCCCGATGCATCTCACAATTTTCTTATCTTTATTTCGATAGGATTCAATGACGTCTCCTGTTCCCGTCACGATTGTCCCCTCCCTAGATGTCTCAGGATTCGCCTGGTAAGTATTTGTAAAATCTTGAATCTGCTTCGATTTCCTGGTATTATTAAGCAAGGTGTCTCTACTTGTATTCTTGGCTCTATTGTACGCTGCCATCAGGACTTTTCTAGGGTATCCCCTCTGTATAAACCTCCGATATAGCTTGTCACATTCCTTTTTAAAGGATATTTCCGTGGTACAATTCCTGCGAGCCCTCAAATATTGACCCACCGGGATCCCCTTTTTCAATGGTACCGGATGCCAACTATTCCAAAAGAGGAAACTGTTAGTGGACGTGGGTTTTCGGTGAATTTCAGTCATTAGACCCCCTCTCGGGTCCTTGGTAATCCGAAGATCCAGAAAGCAAATGCTTTCATTTTGAATCTCATGAGTAAAGTGCATCCCTATAGTGTTATTGTTCAATTTATGAACAAAGTGATTGAAGGTAGGTATATCTCCATCCCAAAAAATCAGGATATCATCGATATACCTGCCCCAATAAATGATGTGTTTAGTGAAGTCATCAAAATCATCAGTGAAAACTGTGGAATCCTCCCACCATCCTAAAAATAAATTTGCATACGTCGGCGCACATGGCGTTCCCATGGCGGTCCCGTTAATTTGGTGATAAAAAGTGTTTTGAAATAAAAAATAATTGTGAGTGAGTACAAACTTAAGTAGCTGCAAAACAAAAGCGTTGTGTATCCTAAACGAAGTGCTACGTGTGCTCAGATAGTGCTCAACGGCCCTAAGTCCTAGATCGTGTTGGATGTTACTATACAATGCCTCTACATCCAGAGAGGCAATGTAAGTACTTGATGTTAGATTAATATCCTTAATTTTCATAATTAGATCCCCTGTGTCTTTGATGTAAGACGGCAATCCGGTAACAAATCGTCTCAGGACCACGTCAACGTACTCACTAGCTGGTTGTGTGAGGGCATCATTGCCTGAGACTATGGGACGTCCCGGGCAAGGATTCCGCATTTTTTGCCACCTTTTATGCTCTTCCCAAAGTGCATAAATGCGGAATCCTTGCCCGGGACGTCCCATAGTCTCAGGCAATGATGCCCTCACACAACCAGCTAGTGAGTACGTTGACGTGGTCCTGAGACAATTTGTTACCGGATTGCCGTCTTACATCAAAGACACAGGGGATCTAATTATGAAAATTAAGGATATTAATCTAACATCAAGTACTTACATTGCCTCTCTGGATGTAGAGGCATTGTATAGTAACATCCAACACGATCTAGGACTTAGGGCCGTTGAGCACTATCTGAGCACACGTAGCACTTCGTTTAGGATACACAACGCTTTTGTTTTGCAGCTACTTAAGTTTGTACTCACTCACAATTATTTTTTTATTTCAAAACACTTTTTATCACCAAATTAACGGGACCGCCATGGGAACGCCATGTGCGCCGACGTATGCGAATTTATTTTTAGGATGGTGGGAGGATTCCACAGTTTTCACTGATGATTTTGATGACTTCACTAAACACATCATTTATTGGGGCAGGTATATCGATGATATCCTGATTTTTTGGGATGGAGATATACCTACCTTCAATCACTTTGTTCATAAATTGAACAATAACACTATAGGGATGCACTTTACTCATGAGATTCAAAATGAAAGCATTTGCTTTCTGGATCTTCGGATACCAAGGACCCGAGAGGGGGTCTAATGACTGAAATTCACCGAAAACCCACGTCCACTAACAGTTTCCTCTTTTGGAATAGTTGGCATCCGGTACCATTGAAAAAGGGGATCCGGTGGGTCAATATTTGAGGGCTCGCAGGAATTGTACCACGGAAATATCCTTTAAAAAGGAATGTGACGAGCTATATCGGAGGTTTATACAGAGGGGATACCCTAGAAAAGTCCTGATGGCAGCGTACAATAGAGCCAAGAATACAAGTAGAGACCACCTTGCTTAATAATACCAGGAAATCGAAGCAGATTCAAGATTTTACAAATACTTACCAGGCGAATCCTGAGACATCTAGGGAGGGGGACAATCGTGATGGGAACAGGAGACGTCATTGAATCCTATCGAATAAAGATAAGAAAATTGTGAGATGCATCGGGACTTTTGACTATCAGCATCAAGGAAATTAAGAACATCCTCAGACGTCATTGGCATATACTTACCTCAGATACAGACCTTAGAGAGGTTTTGGATGATTATCCGGCGGTAACATACAGGAGAGGTCGGAACTTAAGAGATGAATTGGTTCACAGCTTTTTGTCACCAAATACTGAGACCAAAAAGGAGACATGGCTGCAAAATAAACAGTTGGATCATATCCATGTGGAAAATGCACGTTTTGCAAATTTTTACCAAGAATAAAAAAATTCACTAACCCAGTTGATAGGAAGGAATATGTTATTAAAGACTTTTTTTAACTGTCTAAGTCAGGGGATTGTCTACATTGCCTCCTGTACTTGCCCCAAATTATATGTGGGTAAGACCACACAGGAACTGCGACGCAGAATTTCGGGCCATATTAGTGCTATTAGAACAAAGAAGGATACCACTTTATATAGACATATTACATACGCCCATAATGGGAATCTTGATGCCCTGAAATTCTGGGGCATTTCAAGGGTAAACTTGGGGCCTAGAAGTGGCAACCTGGACAATAGATTGTTGCAAGAAGAAGCCAGGTGGATTCACAGGCTTAAATCTATGAACCCTAGTGGTCTTAATGAAGGGTTTTTCATATACAGCTTTCATATAGCCATTCCAGAAGAAAGACTAAATTGTGATACTAAAAATTATGAATGAGCAAATAAAAAGAAGGAATCCACTGATCTTTAAATACATCTGAAATATCGTAGGTTGATCTCATCTAATTTTTATACTATATTATTGGTCAGATCTCCATGTCATGGGAATTATAAACTGCTGGATCTGTCATTTTCTGCTGGCCACAATTATTGCTATATGAGCTACAAATTGTTACATGTGGTCATGTCAGATAAAAATGCTTTTGGATACATTTGATGAGTACTCGAACTGAATAGCTCTATGTTGTTACCAATGACTAGGAAGCATCTGCATTGGCAATTATATTTCGCTGTGCTGGGATACAGGCAAGGAATAAAACGTATCCATTACTCTTGAAGTTAAGAGATGGATGAAAAATTCCTGGTTGGCGAAGAGAGCTGTCAATCATTGCAGTTACCTGTGAATGGTCTGATTGACAAGGGGAGGTATTTCACTCCCTGTAAATAGATTGGTGGATGTCGCCCGCGCGTTATATACACCCTAACCCTGACGAAGCTGCAAACGCAGCGAAACATGTCGGGAAGGTGTTGCGTTGTTTAGATTTTAGCCCAGCTGATCGTCCATTAGTTAGATCTGTGGTGTCTGGATAAATGCTCTAAGTGCCCGTGGCCAGCACTCAGGAGTCGAGAAAGTTTAATCGGTGCGCACCCTGACCCTTGCTGTCAGGCGGGTCCTTGAGTCGGGTGCGGCGCCGTTACCTCTCGATTCAGCAGTAAGCACACGGAGGATCGCGTGCACCGGCTCCTTTCACATAGCTGAGTTCAGCGAGTAGGAGCCGGGTGTACCTGGCAGGCACGCCTCCGAGACCCTGACATTCCACTCAATACAGGGTCGGGTGCTGTGCTGCGTTGTTCCAGCTGAGGAGTTAATACGCTGAGGACCGTCTAACCCGGCATTTAACTCAATACCTGGCCATGAGCCAGTGTAACAGTGGGTGCAGCCGCTCTGACTGACACTAGGGGCTAGTATTATGTGGAGCTGATAGGGAGTATTGTTCTGATCATTCATCATACTAGGTGGGGTGATCCCTCGTCAAAGGGTCCCCACAGGGTTCTGGAGGTATTGGGGACCTGATTTATAGGCTCCTCTTGAACTGACCATGGTTGGTTAACAGAGGCAATCTCTGATCAACCATCTCCAAGAATCAAGTTGGAAATAAAAATAACACATAAAAAATAAAAATACCAAATACATGGCTGTATACACCTAAGCATCGTTAATTATACTCCTATCCCTTCCTAAAATCTGTGACTTGGCTGTCAGATTGAATCGCACCTATATAAGTGCAATAAACATATCTTGAAGTTAGTGACATAGCGGCCAAATTAAGCCACACTATCTTTTATCCTACCACCACGACCTGACTAGCTGCCATATATAATAGCAAATGGAAGGTGTTCCTTCATAAATTAAGAGAGACATTGGCAGTATATGGGCAATTTTTCATGCTGAGAGTTTTATCCTTTTCTTCCTTTGTTTGCATATTAAATTTTAGCAATAAAAGTTAAGTTTTAGTCCTGAATACCAAGGACAAGGTAGGAGGATCCCTAAAAGGGTTTTGTTATAGTCAATAGACTACCTAGTTTGAATTAGTTTTCATACCCTGAGGATTCCTCCTAGGGGATCTTCTTGAATTCTGTACTTGAGATACCTTGACGCGGTGCTCGGGCTCCGGTATGTCTTTGATATAAGGATATATTGGCGAAAGTCTCATTTTAACATCAGAGTGAGGGTTTAGCCATATATTGTCAACTGCATTTTCTGCAGTAGTGCACCATTGTTCGTGAATTGTTTTTCAATTTCAGTTCAGTTACATTTGGCTGGTTGTTTAAATAGCGATACTTCTAAGCAATAATGTCCAGTTTTAAGATATAATAGCTCAGGGGACACTGTACATCTTCATCCTGATACTGACTACTTCGAACTACAAGCTGCACAGACAGAACAGGTTCACAAAACCAAATCACTGTCAGAAACTTAGAGGTGAAGACTGGAAGAAACGTGAAGGTCACATAAAGTAGGATCATAACTATTGACAGGAAGTCAGAACCAAGAGCAAACAACAAAGACAGGCACCAGAAGAAGAACTGTCACAGTGATTAGGAACATACTGTCAGGACTCGGGGGTACAGACAACACAAGACAGTGGGCCCTGAGGCTGAACCCACCCACTGTCCCTACCTACTTGCCTCAGACGGCCCTAGGTGGCTGTGGACAACCACGATGGCGTTCCCTATACTGAATAAGTGGAACACCAAACAGGACAGACAAAACAACCAAAAACGGACAAGGAGCAAACAAGGACAGAACCACACAGCAATGCAGTAATAATCGGCAAAACAGACCAAAGTCAAAGGTCAGGCGGAGGGTGGATAAGTACGCAATCAGAGGGACTAGGAAGGGAACAAACAGGAGAAGACACAGGGGAGCTGGGATCCAGGTAACAACCGAAATAGCCAGTAAGCAAGTGAGCAGCTAGCTGACATTTATCCAGGATCAGAGGCTAGGTCCAGAAGCTGATTGGACCAGCCCTGATCTCAGTAACAAGTTCAGCTGAAGCAAAAATCCTAAAGAGCACAGTAACTCCTGCATTGCTGGACAAAAGCAATCGGGTGTGTAGGCACAGTTCACACTAGGTACTGCACACCCTGACAGTACCCCCCCTCTTATGAGGGGCCTCAGGACCCTTAGCGAATGGACCAGGCTTTAAAGGGTTAAGTACATGGTATCGCCGAACCAGGCGGGGCGCATGCATGTTCTTGGCAGAATCCCACGTACGTTCTTCTGGCCCAAAGCCCTTCCAGTGGACCAGATACTGTAAGGAGCCCTGAACCCAACGAGAACTTAAAATTTCCTCCACCTCATACTCCAATTCACCCTGGATGATGAGCGGAGCAGGAGGAGGCGACGGGGAAACCGGCGGCACATATTTTTTCAAAAGAGACTTATGAGATACAGAATAGATTCGAAGAGAATTAGGCAGTTTCAATCTAAAGGTAACAGGATTAATGATCTCCAGAATGGTATATGGCCCAATATATTTGGGTGCCAGTTTCCCTGACTGTACCCTCAATTTCATATTTCTAGTTGAGAGCCAGACCTTATCACCTAGTACATATTGGTGGCCAGATATGCGTCTTTTATTAGCATGCTTTTGGTAGGACTCTTGAGCTTTAACCAAGCTCTGGTGAGCTTGGGCCCACACTGTGCACAGTTTAGAAAATATAGCCTCAGCTGAGGGGTTAACAGATTCGGCGGAGTGAACGGACGAGTACCTGGGGTTAAAACCATAATTACAAAAAAATGGCGACATCTTAATAGAACTTAGTTCATGATTGTTAATAGCAAACTCTGCTAGAGAAATGAAGTCTCGCCATGTGTCCTGAGTATTAGCTACGAAACCCCTTAAAAATTGTTCCATAGACTGATTGGTTCTCTCAGTCTGACCATTCGTCTGTGGATGGAAGGCAGACGAGAAGGACAAGGAGGTACCTAACTTACCACAAAACTCCCTCCAGAATCTAGCCACGAACTGGACACCCCTATCGGAAACAATGTTTTCCGGAACACCGTGTAGGTGCAGAATATGATTAACGAAGAGCGTGGCTAGTAAACGAGCGCTAGGCAGTTTACGCAGTGGAACGAGGTGGCACATTTTCGAAAATCTATCTACCACCACCCAAATTACAGTTTTCCCTTGGCAGGTCAGTAACAAAATCCATTGAGAGATGCGTCCAGGGTCTCGTAGGGACCGGTAGAGGATGTAACAGACCCTCAGGTGGCCTACGAGGGACCTTGGACCTAGCACAAATCTCACAAGCCTCAACAAAAGCCTTGACGTCTCGAGCCCAGGATGGCCACCAGTAATGGCGCGAGAGTAAATACTTAGTACCTGCTATCCCTGGATGACCAACCAAGACAGAACTATGGATCTCTTCTAAGACTCAGAGTCAAAGGTTTGGAGGTACAAACAGAAGGGATTCTGGAGTATCATGGGGTGCCAGACCCCTGAGACTCTGCGATCAGGGTCACCAAGTCTGGTTGCAAGACTGACACAACAACACCGGGTTTTAAAATCGTATCGGGCTGATTCCTGGGAGCGCTTTCGATGTCGAAGCTGCGAGACAGGGCGTCAGCCTTGACATTACGGGAACCAGGCCCGATACGAAATTTCAAAGTCGAATCTAGTAAAAAACAAGGCCCATCTGGCCTGACGCGGAGAGAGACGTTTAGCACTATCTAGGTAAACCAGATTCTTATGGTCAGTGAGCACAGTCACCTTATGTTTGGCACCCTCCAAGAAATGCCTCCACTCATCAAACGCCATCTTTATAGCTAGTAATTCCCTATTGCCGATGTCGTAATTATATTCGGCTTGAGAAAACTTCCTCGAGAAGTAAGCAATCGGCCGAAGGTTGGTAAGAGTGTCCGATCCCTGGGATAAGACCGCTCCTACCCCCACCTCAAATGCGTCTACCTCCACAATAAAAGAACGCTCAAAGTCTGGTTGAGCCAGCACCGGAGCTTCTGAGAAACACCGCCGAAGTTTGTCGAATGCCTGAGTAGCCTCTGAGGTCCAGTTAACTAGATCCGCCCCCTTCTTGGTCAAATCCGTGAGAGGTTTGGCTATGATGGAAAATCCTTTAATGAATTTCCTATAATAATTGGCGAAGCCCAAAAACCTTTGTAAGGCCTTCAGACTATTGGGTCGTTCCCATTTTTCAATGGCTACAACTTTGAGTGGATCCATACAAAATGAATTTGGAGTAATGTGATAACCTAGAAATGAGACCTCCTGGATACCGAACTGGCATTTCGACAACTTGGCACACAGATTATTTTGCCTCAGAAGCTCCAAAACAGTACGGACATGCACTATGTGAGAAGCCCAATCGGGGGAGAAAATCAAAATATCGTCCAAGTAGACAACTAAAAAAACGCCCTAAATGCTCACGAAAAATATAATTAACAAAATGCTGGAAAACCGCCGGGGCATTGCATAACCCAAATGGCATGACTAGATATTCGAAATGGCCCTCTGGGGTATTGAAGGCGGTCTTCCACTCATCACCTTCTCTGATTAAATTATATGCCCCCCGCAAGTCCACCTTAGAAAACCATTTGGCTCCCCCTATCTGGTTAAATAAGTCTGGAATCAAGGGCAGCGGGTGTCGGTTTTTAACTGTAATTTTGTTCAGTTCCCGGTAATCGATGCAGGGTCGGAGCCCTCCATCTTTCTTGCCCACGAAAAAGAACCCCGCCCCCAAGGAAGAGGAGGACGGACGAATATGACCCCTCCGCAGACTGTCCTGTATGTACTCCCGCATAGCCTCCCTTTCAGGACAAGACAAGTTAAAAATACGACCCCGAGGAAATTTGGCGCCAGACACTAACTCAATAGCACAATCGTATGGTCTGTGAGGCGGCAAGCCGTCCACAGCCTTCTCATCAAACACATCAGAATAATCCGACAAAAATTCCGGAATTTCCCCTCCCTTAGGGGAACCTTCCACAAGAGAAACAGCCATGCAATGGGAATCACACCTAGGACCCCATTTCACCAGTTCCCGGTTGGCCTAATTGAAGACAGGGTTATGTGTCTCCAACCAGGGCAATCCTAAAATCACTTCTGATGACAAATTGTGCATAAGCAAAAACTCAATTTTTTCAACATGGACCGACCCCACCTTAACTTCAAGGCAGGGGGTCATGTACCGTACGTCCCCCTGGGCAAAAGGGGCTCAGTCTGCTGCCGTGACATTAACAAGACTAAACCTGAAAAGAACATGGGATTAACAAAATTAGCGGAGGACCCTGAATCAATCTGAGCATAACCAGAAACACTTCTCTCCCCCAACCTCAGAGATATTGGCAAGAGTAATTTATTCTTTTGGGTGAAGGTTACCTGTGCGCCTGAGTGACCTCCTCGATAGTCACTCAGGCGTAGAAGTTCTTCCGGCGGTGGTCCTGGCTGGGACGGACATTGCCGAACTCGATGTCCTGCTTTCCCACAGTAAAGGCATAGATTGTTCTGCAGGCGATGCGTTCGTCTGACCTTGGCGAGAGTGGAGTCCACCTGCATAGGTTCCTCTGACGTGGGTATAACAGGAGGGGAAGGGTTAGGATAGGGAACTGGAAATGGTGAGGTTCTGGGATATCTCTCTCTCGTTGCCTATCCCTCAACCGTCGGTCGACTCGGATGGCTAAAGTCATACTCTCCTCGAGTGAGTCAGGAGTAGGGTAGGCCACCAGCATATCTTTTAACCGGTCACTCAGCCCTGCACGGAACTGAAAGCGGAGGGCAGAGTCATTCCAAGTGGAGAGAACACTCCACTGCCTAAATTCTGAACAGTATTCCTCTGCTGGACGTCTGCCCTGTCTTAATCCTGTCAACTGACGCTCAGCATTAGCTGCACAATCAGGGTCATCGTACAGCAGCCCTAATGTCAGAAAAAATTGATCAGTCAGCAGTTCAGGAGAGTCAGGCGATAAGGAGAAGGCCCACTCCTGTGGTGGCCCTTGGAGAAGGGACATAACTATGCCTACCTTCTGGGCCTCATCACCAGAGGAGCGGGGGCGTAACCTGAAAAACAACTTACATCCTTCCCGGAAGGCACAACATTTTTTCCTGTCCCCCGTGAATTTATCTGGGAGCTGGACGGGCGGCTCAAGTGGTGCTGGGGAAGTCACAGTAAGTTGTCGTGGGACAGTCTCCTGCTCCTGGACCCTTACAGCTAGCTCTTGCACTATAGTATTGAGCTGCTGCATTTGGTCCACAATATTTGTCATGGCCGTTCTGTTGTCCATGAGG
The DNA here is from genome assembly GCA_900303285.1 of Rhinella marina. Lineage (NCBI taxonomy): Eukaryota > Metazoa > Chordata > Amphibia > Anura > Bufonidae > Rhinella > Rhinella marina. Next base: position 13,890 of record ONZH01025272.1, read on the forward strand.
CAAAAACTACAGTTGGCTGGCTATTCTGTCAGGACTCGGGGGTACAGACAACACAAGACAGTGGGCCCTGAGGCTGAACCCACCCACTGTCCCTACCTACGTGCCTCAGACGGCCCTAGGCGGCCGTGGACAACCACGATGGCGTTCCCTATACTGAATAAGTGGAACACCAAACAGGACAGACAAAACAACCAAAAACGGACAAGGAGCAAACAAGGACAGAACCACACAGCAATGCAGTAATAATCGGCAAAACAGACCAAAGTCAAAGGTCAGGCGGAGGGTGGATAAGTACGCAATCAGAGGGACTAGGAAGGGAACAAACAGGAGAAGACACAGGGGAGCTGGGATCCAGGTAACAACCGAAATAGCCAGCAAGCAAGTGAGCAGCTAGCTGACATTTATCCAGGATCAGAGGCTAGGTCCAGAAGCTGATTGGACCAGCCCTGATCTCAGTAACAAGTTCAGCTGAAGCACAAATCCTAAAGAGCACAGTAACTCCTGCATTGCTGGACAAAAGCAATCGGGTGTGTAGGCACAGTTCACACTAGGTATTGCACACCCTGACACATACTATTAACCTAAAGCTGGAGCAACAGGAGCCTAAGCAGAAACCACAAATAATTATTCTTATTGCCAATGCACCATAGTGGTGTTTGGACCCTTAATAGACTCATGAAAAGTACAATTTTTTTGTGCCCTATTCCCAGAGCATTATTTGGCAGCAGACAGCTGCAACAGAAAATTCATGTCACAGACAAAAACAGATGATAGAAGACAGGGAGCAAGGGGCTAAATGCAGGATTAAAGTGATCAGTGAAGTGTTGGCATGCCATTGACATATCTTCCTCAAATATTTAAACCATAGTTGCCAATATTTGGAAATGTGCATTAAGAAAACTAGACCAGTAGCATCTGCACTGAGCCTTAAACCATGCTTCGCTGAGTCTAATGATGCAGCATCCAGGCACAAGAGCAAATGTAATGTTTAGGGAGCACAGCCTTCTAGGTGGGATGGGTAGTGCTGGGGATTCTTGACAACTCTTTTTGGAGTCCAGAAGGTCCCCCCTTCTTTTCTCAGACCTTTAGGGGAGTGGGCAGGTATGATTTAGACCAACATCTTATCTTATATTATACTCAGTGCATACCTCAGGTATGTGCTACATGCATTTCCTGTATAATTTAGAAATGATAGGAAATACATGACATACCTTGTATTCATTCCCATGTGTATAGTAAACTATGTAATAACTGTAAAGGTTGGAAGTGTTCATCACATTAACACAGCTCCCTGGTATGCTTATATTGAAATCAAAGTAAGCTGCTCATTTTATTTAATTCTATATTTGGAAAATGTACTGAACTTTTATAATCTGACTTTCAAACTGTTTAATTAGTGAAGTCTGTTATAATGAAAACCATGGGAAGAAATCCATCCACACTTCAAAATGTCATCGCATTTTAAAATTACTCTCTGCTTAGCTGGTATCAATCACTAGATGGTACAGAAAATTCAGGTTTTCTTTTGCTTCTTCACCCAGTATTGCAATGCTAAATTTAACTCATAACTGCATGCAATGGGAAAAATAACATTTCTCGTAATAATGCAGTTACAGCTTGTAGGAAGAAAAAAGACTTATTACTATTCACAATTTTGAATCACAAAGCCAGCGAGACAGCGTAAAATATAAAAGCAGAATTACACTAAAAATATTGATGCAAACGTTCTATCCCCCCTACTGTGTGTTAGTCATCGCAATTCACAAGATCCATTATCATTGCATATTATCTGCCTGTAATGTGATATATTTTCAACAAATCAACTGTGCTGCTTTTAAAGAAGCTATTTAGGAGCTATGCTTCACCTGACTTATCATTTATCTATTTTGGAAAAGCCAAACAAAAATATTAGAAATGTTAAAAATAAATTGGGGTAGCGTATGATTTTTGTGTCGGCGTGATGGTTAGGAATGCAGTGCTTATTCGACTGTTTGATTTTGGCTGCTTTGTGTTGGTCTTTCCATTTTCAATATTTTTATAGCTGCAGGATTTATCATCCTGGGAATGAATACAGATGTAAGCTGACCTTCTACTTCTTAGGTGACACTTCCAAAACAGGAGAGTGACAACAATAGAATATCCAGATATTGCTTTTTAAAGGTACTAATAAATGTGTGTAGAGATGGTGGCTTAGTTTATTAGGTCTGACTTTATACCAATAAAAGTGATATGCCACTAGTTTTAGTTAATAATTTTATTGCTTTCATTTTACCATTTTCCGTACTATAAATATTTCAACTTCAGCTAACCTTTATACCACATTGGGATGCATAATAAGTAATATTATAAGACAAATTTCTTGTGAAATCATTACTCCACTTTGAGCTGGTATTGATGGAATAGTGTATTGCATTTCCCATTTGATTAGATTTTATCCTATGGGGGTTAATTTTCCTAGGAGCCCTTTGTAATACAGTTCATTTATTTGAAGGTATGTGCAACCAGCAAGGGGAAAACTAAATTCAAATGCAGACAAGGGTGGACTGGCCATCAACCATACCTGGAGGATTCCTAGTGGACCAGAGGGCCACTAGAGCCCTCCTCTTGGTTACTGATCAGTTATATATCAATCTGATGCTCTCAGCATTCACTAATGCTGAGAGCACCAGGTGCTTACATATGTTGCCGATGGCCGCAGGTCCTGCTCTTGATTTCAACTTCATCTCCTCCCTCAGGATGGCAATGTAGTTGAATACTGAGATGGGGCATGGGAACCAATAATTTCCTACCCCGCCTTTCACCATCATAGGCCTTGTTTACTAGTTGTTTAGTACTTGTTTACATGAGATCTATGAAGCAGAAGCTCGGCATTAGAGGCCCTAAAGCACCTGCGCCAGGTCCCAGGCATCACAAAGACATCATTGCCACTGCCTGTGCTGGGACACAGCCATCTCAGGCCATAGCCTAGAAGAGGCCTGAGGCCTGTATTGCATACATTGGCAGGGAACAGGGGGTATCATGCTGGGACATTACTGGGGAACTATACTGGGGCATTGAACAAAAAAAAGTGGTACAGCACCTGTTGGAGTGGCTGGTGGTGATATCCAGAATGTGCGTCCCCTGTTAGGAGTCTAGTCCAAAGACTCCAATAATCAGGTCAAATTAAGAGAAGTGAGGACAGCATCCTTTTGCGGTGAAAAAGGTGAGTCTTTTATTCCATAAGTACCTGGGTGTATTTATGGAATAAAAGACTCACCTTTTTCACCGCAAAAGGATGCTGTCCTCACTTCTCTTCATTTATACTGGGACATTATTAGGGACATCATTGTAACTGTAGAATGTAGACTATTGGGGGCACACTAGAGGGGATTATTATTACTAGAGATGAGCAAATCGAAGCTGACGATTCGATTCGCAACTAATGAGAATTTACTGGCGATTCCTGGTAACAAATCTTTTTTTTTTTTTTCCCTAAAATGGCCGCAAACACATCGCATGACATGGGGAAGGATTTATGGGACAAAGACGTAAACGCCCACAATGCGATCGCATGCAGACATGTAGCCAATTAGCAGGCAGCCAGGTCCTGCGATGTCCCAGCCCTATAAATAGCTCTGCAGCACTGATATTGATGTTAGACCAGAGACAGACGTCAGGAGAGATAGGGCAAGTGAAAGAAAAACTAAAGAAAAGAAATGAGGAGATCAGGGATAGATAATCTGAATTGCAGGTATAGGAGAGGGATGATTTCTAGACAGAAAATCAGGCAGTGAAATCGCTATTCTAGTACACTGTGCAGCAGTGAGTGGGCATAGGGGTTAGCCTGTTATACAGCACTGCACTCTGTTCTAAAGGCTGTTTTGGGCTGCTGTATTAAAAGAAGCACCACTACTCTCACTTTTTGCAGTGCAGTAAGAGGGTTAGAGCCTTGTTTGGGGTACATTAGAAAAAATAAATAAAAATAATAAAAAAAATTAAAAAATAAATATATTTTGGGTTGTGTTTGGGGAAACACAAGAAATAGTTGCGCCATATAGTGCTAAATTCTTCATTGTAGTTAACTTGCCAAAAAACAGTGAATCCGTGTTAGTGGGGTTGTTTTCTTAAATAACTATTTGCGACGTTATTTGCCATCCAAACAGAAAAGCGTGATATTGTGCTAACGTAGTCAGTGAAGCTGACTTGCCAAAAAACCAGTGAATCCCTGTTTGTGGGGTTGTTTTGTTTAAATAACTATTTGCAGAGTTATTGGCCATCCAAAAAGAAAAGCGTGATATTGTGCTAAAGTAGTCAGTGAAGTTGACTTGCCAAAAAACCAGTGAATCCGTGTTAGTGGGGTTGTTTTTTTTTTAAACAACTATTTGCGTCGTTATTCGCCATCCAAACAGAAAAGCGTGATATTGTGCTAACGTAGTCAGTGAAGCTGACTTGCCAAAAAACAGTGAATCCGTGTTAGTGGGGTTGTTTTTTTAAATAACTATTTGCGGCGTTATTTGCCATCCAAACAGAAAAGCGTGATGTTGTGCTAACGTAGTCAGTGAAGCTGACTTGCCAAAAAAACAGTGAATCCGTATTAGTGGGGTTGTTTTTTTAAATAACTATTTGCGGCGTTATTCTCCATCTAAACAGAAAAGCGTAATATTGTGCTAACGTAGTCAGCGAAGCTGACTTGCCAAAAAAACAGTGAATCCGTATTAGTGGGGTTGTTTTTTTAAATAACTATTTGCGCCGTTATTTGCCATCCAAACAGAAAAGCATGATATTGTGCTAACGTAGTCAGTGAAATCGACTTGCCAAAAAAACAGTGAATCTGTGTGGGTTTTTTAGTTTTAAATAACTATTTGCGGCGATTATTCGCCATCCAAACAGAAAAGCGTGCTATTGTGCTAACGTAGTCAGCGAAGCTGACTTGCCAAAAAACCATTGAATCCGTGTTAGTGGGGTTGTTTTTTTAAATAACTATTTGCAGCGTTATTCACCATCCAAACAGAAAAGCGTGATATTGTGCTGACGTAGTCAGTGAAGTTGAATTGCCCAAAAAAGAGAAAAGACATGGTTTTGGGCTCGTTCGTTTTACATCGATAGTTGCAGCGTCAGTCTTTATATAAACAAAGTGTATAGTGCTGTGCATTAACCCATTGTACTGCAGTTTAGTAACCCATTGTTAACACACTGTGTAGGTGATGATATTGCTGAAAGAAATAATTAAGCCGTTGTGCAAGGCAGTGAGCAAAGCATAATTTTTGGGGGATTGTTCATTTTATTTTATTTTACATTTTTTTATGAAACAGGATGTCAGATAGAGGGGTGACAGGTCCTTTACAGGGGAGGGTCAGTGGCACAAATTTTTTGGGAACAGGCAGAGGTCTCAGCAGAGGAAGGGACGTGGCATTAAGGGTCACTCGGCGAAGCCGCAGCTACTGGTGTCATCTAGTGGTTGTGTGTTGATCACCAACCCAGATGTTCTTGAATGGTTGACTCGGTCATCCCCCTCCTTCCAAATGACATCTGAAACCCCCAGCCAACAGTCTGTGGGTTCGTCAGACACAACCCTTAGTTGGCATGGGCCAGGAGCAGCTCCAGTGCCCTCACCTGTCCTCAACCTGCCTCTGTCCTTTTCGGTTCCCTCAGCCAGAGAAGTACTATATGCTGTCAGCTCTTTGCCACTTTACAGCGAGGAAGAACTACTTGAGGACAGTCAGCAGCTACTGGGAAGCCAAAAGGTGGGGCAGAAATCCGCTCCTTACATTAGGCGGTCAAGTACTGATGAGGAGAGTGTAGTGGGAGGTGATGTTGAGAGCAGTCAGGCTTTGTACACCAAGACAGTTGAGGAGGACATTAGCTACGTGCAAACTGTAGTTGATGATGATGTAGCCGATCACACTTGGGAGCCGGGTTGAAGCAAGGGCTTCATCATCATTATCATCATCTGCAGACGAGACTGACAGCTTGCGCGTCAGGCAGTGGTTCTGGCAGCAAGTCGGTAGTGTGGCCGTTAGTCAGCGGAGTGGCAGCAGTGCGAGGTCGGGAGCCAAACGGGCACGGCGTAGACCACACTCTTCTCAGGTGCTTTCCGGCCATGAAAAGAGCGGCGCAGGGGCTCAGCCAGGCAGTGGAGGTACCACTCAGTCAGTGCGGAGTGTTGGTGGTAAAATCGCTTACTCGGCGGTGTGGAAGTTTTTTGTGAAGACACCTGAGGAGGTGAACATGGCTATATGTAGAATCTGTGGTCAGAAAGTGAAGCGTGGCCAGGGTGCTAATGTTGGCACCATGGCCCTGCGCCAACATATGCAGCGTCACCACAAAGTGGCCTGGGAGAACTGTGGCTCAGATGTGGCGATCCAGTCGGCAGCAGCAACAGCAGCAGCATCACCCAGTGGCACGCAGACCATTTCAGACAGTCAAGACTCCAGCACCTCTGCCGAAGGGAGCTGTCTGTCATTATCTACCGCTCAAGATGCTCTTGCTCCTCCTCCTCTTATTCCTCGCCACTCATTACGGCAGCAGTCGTTCACCGAGGCGATTGCAAAGAGACAGCAGTACGCGTCCAGCCATCCTACAGCACAGAAGCTGACCGTGCTCCTGTCCAAGTTGCTCGTGCTGCAGTCCCTCCCTTATCAACTGGTGGACTCTGCACCATTCAGAGAAATGATGGCTTGTGCCGAGCCGAGGTGGAGAGCCCCAAGACGTCATTTCTTTGCCAAAAAGTCAGTCCCAGCCCTGCACAAATATGTAGAAGAGAAGGTGGCCCAGTCCTTGAGCCTGTTGGTGTCTGCCAAAGTGCACGGCAGTGCCGAGGTGTGGAGTTGCAACTACGGTCAGGGACAGTACATGTCCTTTACGGCCCACTGGGTCAATGTGCTTGCTGCCCAACCACATGAGCAACTTGAACAGGTGACGCCACTTTCTCCTCCTCGTTGTCAAACTGCTGATCCTGCGCTAATGTCCGGCTCCTTCTCCACCACCTCAGCCTCCACTGCAGGGCCAAGTCATAGCGCTCCTCCAGCGTACCATATGTGCAGGGCACGGCGGTGTCACGCAGTTCTACGCCTGGTTTGCCTGGGCGAACGAAGTCACACAGGGGAGGAACTGCTCCGCGTCATGAAAGAAAAAATCGATTGCTGGCTTTCTCCGCGACAACTAAAGATCAGAACCATGGTGACAGATAACGGAAAGAACATGGTGTCCGCGCTGCGCCAAGGAGGGCTGAGCCATGCGCCTTGCATGGTGCAAGTATTTAATCTGATTGTCAAACGGTTCCTCAGGTCTTATACCCAACTGCAAAACATTCTAAAAATGGCCAGGTAACTTTGCATGCACTTCAGCCATTCCTACACCGCCAAGCACACCCTCCTTGAGCTGCAGCGGCAGAATGGCGTCCCCCAGCGTAGGCTGAAATTTGACGTTTCCACCTGTTGGAATTCTACCCTCCATATGTTGGACGGACTGTACGAACAGAGAAAGGCCATAAACGATTTTTTAATGATCCAAGCAGGCAGGAGTACTCCCCTGTGTAATTTTGATGTCAGCCAGTAGCAGCTCATGCGTGACACCTGCCGCTTGCTCAGGCCCTTTGAGGAGGCCACGTTATTTGTCAGTCGCCAGGACTACGGTATGAACAACATCATTCCACTGCTTCATGTCCTGGAACAAATGCTGCAAAATCTTTCTGATCAGCGAGACGCAGAGACTGGATCTCACGGCCACATGAGTCCGGTGGGGGATGAACTGTAGGAGGAGGAGGAGGACATTGGAGCACAAGCATTTAGTTGTTTTTCTACCCAGGTGACAGAAGAGGAGGAGCAGGAGCAGCCAGAGGAGGTAAATGGAGATGCAGAAGATGAGGCAGATGACCCAGAGACACCATGGCAGTATACAGTGGAGTTGGAGGCAGGGAGTCCCTCCGAGTCACTTGCGCAAATGGCACGATGCATGCTCACTTGCTTACGTAGTGACAGCCGAATATTCACCATCCGGAAAAGGGATGACTTTTGGCTCTCCACCCTCTTGGACCCTCGCTACCAGTCTAAAATGGGGGCCTTTTTTTCACCTGCTGAGAGGGAGGACAAGCTAAAGTACTATAGAGACATCTTATGTAGTCAGTTGGCTGCTGCCTATCTGCGTCTTCGTCGATCCTCTTGCAGGTCTGACCAGGGGGCCCCTCAGCGCTCACGTACCACTGCCATGGCTGCTGTTGGGGGGTGGGGGGCTAGGAGCAGTACCAGCTCCATCAGCAGCAACTTGTGTCTGAAGTCGCTGATGAGCAGCTTTCTTCACCCGCCAAGTGCGGAAAGTACTCACCAGCAGCAGCAGCAGGAAGACCAAGAGCAGACCCTGAACCAGCAGGTGGTGGCCTACTTGGACAGCACCCTGCCACCCCACATTGAAGATCCGCTGGACTACTGGGCAGCCAAACTGGATTTGTGGCCGCAACTGGGCGAGTTTGCACTGGAGAAGCTTTCCTGCCTGGCTAGTAGTGTAGCATCAGAGCAGGTGTTCAGAGTGGCAGGGGCATAGTTACCCCAAGGAGAACTCGCCTGTCCTTCCAAAATGTGGAAAGACTCACCTTTGTCAAGATGAATCAGGTGTGGATCAGCCAGTATTTCCACCTACCAACGCCTGATGCATCAGATTAGATCAGCCATGATGCGCCACCCAAACCTTGACAAATGAGAATGTATTCTTCAGGTTACCTGCCTCAGCCACTCTTATGATGCTGCCACCTGCCTGATGCCACACATCTACCAGCTGCTCCTTCTACCACCCAGCATCTATACCAGTGACTGGTATTGCCACCCACCTCTCCACTCTGTCATTGACCCAATATGTAGCCTTCTGATGCTGCTGCCATCTCAACAATTAGGTGGTCTGATGCTGCTACTGCTGTCACCTCCAGGCTATGTCACCATGTCGCTCTGTGACCAGATGCTGCTGCTGCCGCCTCCACATGCTGTGTCCTAGCTGCCGCTACGTCCAAATGATGTAATTGTGCCACTCTGTGGCCTACTCATGCTGCTGTCGCCTCCACACGCTGTGTCCTATCTGCCGCTACCTCCAAATGATGTAATTGTGCCACTCTGTGGCCTACTCATGCTGCTGCCGCCGCCTCCGCACGCTGTATCCTAGCTGCCGCTACCTCCAAATTATGTAATTGTGCCACTCTATGGTATGCTGCTGCTGCCTCCACACGCTGTGTCCTAGCTGCTGCTAGGTCCAAATTATGTACTTGTGCCACTCTCTGTGATGCTGTTGCTGCTACCGCCTCCACACGCTGTCTCCTAGCTGCCTCTAGGTCCAAATTATGTAATTGTGCCACTCTCTGGGATGCTGTTGCTGCTGCCACCGCCTCCACACGCTGTCTTCTAGCTGCCGCTACCTCATACTTATGTAATTGTGCCACTTTGTGGCATACTCATGCTGCTGCCACTTCCAGGTTCTCTCATTGTGCCGCTCTTTGGACTACTCATGCTGCTGCCACTTCCAGGGTCTCTCATTGTGCCACTCTTTGGCCTACTCATGCTGCTGCCACTTCCAAAGTCTGTCATTGTGCCCCTCTTTGGCCTACTCATGCTGCTGCCACTTCCAGGGTCTGTCATTGTGCCACTCTGTCGCCTTCCAATTTTAACGACTGCTGCTGCCACTTCCAGGGTCTTTGATTGTGCCAATCTTTGGCCTACTCATGCTGCTGCCACTTCAGGGTCTGTAATTGTGCCACTCTGTCGCCTGATGCTGCTGCCGTTGCCTCCACATGCTGTGTCCTAGCTGCTGCTAGGTCCACATTATGTAATTGTGCCACTCTCTGGGATGCTGTTGCTGCTACCGCCTGCACACGCTGTCTCCTAGCTGCCGCTAGGTCCAAATTATGTCATTGTGCCACTCTCTGGGATGCTGTTGCTGCTGCCGCCGCCTCCACACATTTTCTTCTAGCTTCCGCTGCCTCAAACTTATGTAATTGTGCCACTTTGTGGTCTACTCATGCTGCTGCCACTTCCAGGGTCTCTCTTTGTTTCACTCTTTGGCCTACTCATGCTGATGCCACTTCCAGGGTCTGTTATTGTGCCCTTCTTTGGCCTACTCATGCTGCTGCCACTTCCAGGGTCTGTCATTTTGCCACTCTGTCGCCTTCCAATTTTAACGACTGCTGCTGCCACTTCCAGGGTCTTTGATTGTGCCAATCTGTGGCCTACTCAAGCTGCTGCCACTTCAGGGTCTGTCATTGTGCCACTCTGTCGCCTGATGCTGCTGCCACCGCCTCCACACGCTGTCTTCTAGCTGCAGCTAGGTCCAAATTATGTAATTGTGCCACTCTACAGTATGCTGCTGCTGCCTCCACACGCTGTGTCCTAGCTGCCGCTACATCCAAATTATGTAATTGTGCCACTATGTGGCCTACTCATGCTGCTGCTGCCGCCTCCACATGCTGTGTCCTATCTGCCGCTATGTCCAAATTATGTAATTGTGCCACTCTACGGTATGCTGCATTAAAATTTTTATGACTGCTGCTGCCTCTCCCAGGGTATTTCACTGTGCCATTCTGTTTGATTAAAATTAGTATGACTCCTGCTTCCTCTCCCACTCAGTGACCTTGAAATGTATTCCACTGCTGCCTCTTGCAGCTGCTGTTACGGTGCCAGTCTGTGGCCTTGACATTTGTTTGACTGCTGACTCTTGTAGCTGCTGTTACGGTGCCACTCTGTGGCCTTGAAATTTGTTTGACTGCTGACTCTTGCAGCTGCTGTTACGTGCCACTCTGTGGCCTTGAAATTTGTTTGACTGCTGCCTCTTTCAGCTGCTGCTATGGTACCACTCTCCTCTGCAGCAGCATGTCAGTCATAAATTTTTGGTACGTTCTGTAGTCCTATTCCATTATTCAAAGCTCAAGTACACAGGAAACCCTGTTTGTTTTTAACACTGAAATTTTTTAAAGTAAACGATTCCGACCCCCGGGACACTCAACGATGAGCATGGGGGAAGCGAGAGGCAGGGGCTCCCACAGGTGATAGCTCAGCTCCCTGCAGACCGCCAGCTCGATCTCAAGATGGAACTCTGAGCTTTCTTGGCGTCTTGGGTCACTGCTGACATTTTGTCACAGTCGAGGCAAAGCTGTAGCCTTCACTGCACCTCCTCTGTTCCCGTCCGCTGGCATAACCAGCGCCTATACTGATAAGAATATATGCTACAGTTGATCTTAGCCAAAAGGAAGAGAATTTTTTAGTAAGGTCTGCTCTTCAGGGTATGTCATCAGGCCACTCTCTGGCCTGATGCTGCTGTCGCCGCCAACTGCACATGCCGTCTCCTAGCTGCCGCTACGTCAAAATTAGGTAATTGTGCCAATCTGTGGCCTCCAAATTGTACTACTACTTCCACTGCTGCTGCTACTTCCAGGGTCTGTCATTCTGCCACTCTGTGGCCTACTCATGTTGTTGCCACCTGGCCACACTGTTGTCATGCCTTTCTATAGTCTGCTGATGCTGCTGCCACTGCCATCTCCAACCTGTTTGGGGGGGCTGTGCTTGTATAAGCGTGTAATAGAACAAGTTCTGTCGAAATGTATGTAGAATCAGTGAATTGGTGTAAAAGGCATGCCCTTTTGGCGCTCTAGTAGGATCTTGGGCCTCTGCACGATTCTTTATAGCTGGCGCTAACAATGACCTGTAAGGCTGAGTTCAGACTTGAGTTGTTTGGTGAGTTTTGGCCCCTTAACTGCCCAAATATATAAAAGTGTGCAGCGATTCTAAGAAGCCTGTTATGTGCGTGTCACACTGGCTCACAGTATTCTTCCACTACCACAGTAGAACACCGAGTGTACTCAAGCGCAATGCTGTCATTCACTGTAATGTTGATTTGTACGCTAATGCTATGCATTGTATGCTAATGCGTACAAATTTGTATGCTAATGCGTACGCATTGTGCGCAAATGTGTACAAATTCAGTTAATTAGCATACTTTTACAAGCGAAAGGAGTAAAAGAGGAGAAGTCGCGATTCTGACCTTTTTCTATTAACCAGACACCCTCCCCTCTTCCGAGCGGGGGGTGCCTGGTTTAGTCCCATTGACTAACATTATGCTCGGTTGCTCGGCCAGAGCACCTGAGCATACGAGCACAGAAGTTCTCGCTCAACACTACTCCCTATGCATTTTACTGCAAGGCACAGTGTTCTACACCACTATCCAGGCTCTCTGCAGCCCGGAAGTAGACATTTTTTAACGCGATTCGCAATGAATTTATTCGGATCGAAGCAAATCTTTTCGGAAAATTCAGCGAACCAGCCGAATCAAATTTTTTTTTCATCTCTAATTATTACTAAAAGTAAGAAAAGGTAAGATAGGGTTGATTATCACTAATGGGGGAATTATAGGAAGCATTACTGTTAGAGACATAATAGGGGGCATTATTAATACTTGGCACACTACTGGGACATTATTACTGCTGGAGGCACTATAGAATGTATTATTAATACTGGGGGCACTAGTGACATTTTTACTTAGGCACTATGGGGCATTAATATTTCTGAGGGCACATTAGGGAGCTTTATTTGTACTGGGAGTTTGGAATCCATGATATGGAAAGGGAGGGACTGTAGTACCAGCAACTTGGCCAGATGCATGTTCAGCTTCTGCAACATTGGATGAGTGCATTCATACTGTTGTATCTTTGCAATCATTTCAGTGATCGATTACTGGCGAAACAAGTGAGGAGGAGCATAAGGAGCAATAGACGAAGGGAAGGAATGACAGCTTCCTTCTGCTGAGGTTGAGGAGCATTGACTGCTGGAGAAGGCGTGCAGGACAACTGGTAAACACAAAGGTTACTGCCTCAGGCTGTACTACTACATAAGTGCCACAATTTTCCCAGGCCACTTTATGCTATATGTGTTGACTCAGGGCCAGGGACTATGTTAGCTTCATAGGATAAAATTGCGGCCAGGCAATGCTCCTCCAAAAATTGTCCTTATGCTGAGTTCTTCTAACCAGCATTCCCAGAGGAAGCTTTAGTGGTCAATAAGACTCCTCATGTGGTTGAATCTATCTGTCTCTGAATTCTATCCACACAAATCTGAAAATAATTCTGACTACCAAAATTCTATTTTTTTCAAAAATTTGTGTCAAATTTTAATTCTAACTAACTGATTTGCTTATCTCTAGCATTCATGTTTTGACTTTCATAACAAAATGTGCTGTTTGAATCTATAAAAAAACATACTTTTACAACATCTAATGGAGATAAATTATATGTTAGTGGTTCACTGCCTCAAAAACATTACTTCATTTTGTTGGGGGAAAAAAAGCATTACCTTTTTGTACAATCACTAAAGACATAAACAGCAAACCATTGCATCCCATAATTATTTAATAGAGAACATTTCCGACAGTAAACAGAATAATGCAAGCTGGAGAAAATTATATGTTCTCAACCCAGGAGATAAATGGTACTCCACTCCTGTACAATAAAACATCCAGCACAACTCAACCTTGATTTATTTTAACTTCCTATAGAAAGGAAGTTTCTTAAAAGTTACTTATGAGAATTATTAAAATATTGCCTCCAAGATTTATTCTTCAGGAGAGAGACATCCGAGTACTCCTTAAAATATATAATTACCATCACTATCTTGATCATCCTGAAGAAAAAGAAATATGATTTGAAATTAGAAAATATAATAGTTTTAGGAACTGTTTTATTGTAGTGTAGACAGTCCATCTAATAAGAATGTTTTCATACAATAGCTGTGTACTTTGAGATAATGTTCTAATTAACCTAATTGCAGCCAATATATTGAGCTTAGAGTTGAGATCCAGACTTCCATGGCAACTAGCAGGAGAGCTGTGTGGGACTGTGTATTTCTTTCCCAGTATAGTTTTTTTTTTTTTTAAAATGTTCTTTATTACAGGAAATAGTGAGGTAAATCCTCTTAACAAGATAAAGCTTGACTCAAGAAATAGGTTTGTCCCCTTGCACTTGCTGATAATGTATAAATTAAGCAGTGATGCTTCAATTTAATTAGCATAAGCCATCATAATAATGCACCCCAGAAGTGTTTGTCTTCCCCTTGCAGTGCACAACTCCTCTGTGTTAAGGATTTACAGTAAACCATTGAATATTAAATGCATGGTTTTATAGGAACACATTCTATAAAACCAAGTGATGACACAAAATAATCCATCTCAACATTTTAAAGATTTGATCGTGGGTAATATTAAATTATTCAGAGGAAAAAAATAATCTAAGCTGCTATAAATGTTTATGAGCAATCTACACCATGTAAAGTGATTTAATAAAATGTGAAGGCCTTTATAAAATGCATTTTATTGAGAGAAAAACTGCGTGAAAAATATCCAAAGAAAGTCTTATGGGGTCACAGAGAATGCATCACTGCTGGTCAATCAGACCTGTTAACAAAAGGTAAAAATATTTAATGTATGAATGAATAATATGGATTCGGCAGTTTTTTTAAAAAAGCTATCTATCTAAAATCTTATCTATCTATCTAATCTAATTTTAATTTTAAATTCTATCTTTTAATTTCTATCTACTATCTATCTATCTATCTATCTATCTATTTCCAGAATACGGCAATGAAAAATTTTTTTATTTTTTTTTTTGCAAAGTTTTTTTTTTTAGTATTAAAACGCAATAAAAACTACATATGTGGCATTGTTATAATCATACTGACCTGGAGAATAAAAGTAACAGGTCAGTTTTAACGCATAGGATTATTATTTAAAAGAAAACCTCATAAAACTGTGGCAAAATGGTAGGTTTTTTATAATTCCACACCATAAGGGAATATTTTTCTTACTTCCCACTGCATTATATGCCACTGTAAATGGTTCTATTAGTAAGTGCATTTTGTCCCGCAAAAAACAAGTCCTCATATCGCTATGTGAATGAAAAAGTAAAAAAGTTATGGCTTTGGGAGGGTTGGAAGTAAAAAATGAAAAAACTGAAAATCACCCAGTCTAGAAAGGGTTAAGAATAAAGAAGATGATTGCTGTGTCTGTATATTGCAGGGTAAAGAATACTAGGACTACATGGTGACATGTGTCGGGCGACAAAAAGGGAACAACTACATTGTGGCATGTGTCGTGTGACATTCATGCTACTTCAACGCGACAGACACACAAAAATCCAACTAAGGCCTCTTTCACACGGGCGTCACGGATTCAGTCCGGATGCGTTCCGGAAAATCCGCACGCATCCACACCAATCCGCACGCAATCGCAGTCAGTTTTGACTGCAATTGCGTACGTTCGATCAGTTTTTTCCGCGCGGGTGCGAAGCGTTTTAATGCGTTTTTCACGCGCATGATAAAAAACTGAATGTTTACAAACAACATCTCTTAGCAACCATCAGTGAATCACGCTTTGCGTGCGGATGCAATGCGTTATTCACGCAGTGGGGGCAATGGGGCCAGGGCTGCGTGAAAAACGCAGAATATAGAACATGCTGCGATTTTCACGCAACGGCGAACTGATGCGTGAAAAAATTTGCCCATGTGAAAAGCTCCATTAAAATGAATGGTTCAGGATTCAGTGCGGGTGCAATGCGTTCGCATCACGCATTGCCCCCGCGCGGAAATATCGCCCATGTGAAAGGGGCCTTAGATGTTGCATGTAGCAGTGTGACACCATAGACTTGAATGGGTCCGCAATCCAGAAGGTGTGGAACACGTTCTATTTTTTTGTGGTGAGGACGGATCATTGACACACTCAAGTTAAATGGGTCTGAATCCGTCTGCGGAATCCGCACGGATGTTGCCCGTGCATTGGGGACCACAAATTGCGGTCCCCAATGCACGGAAAGGCCAGGCAACGGCTGACTGCATGAGCCCTTATTATAGGAAATTTCATGGGCAAATTGCCCTCTTAGTCAGGTACAATCTTATTTTTTGTAGGCAGTAAATAGATTTAAAAAATCCACAATTTAATCTCCATAAATACAGTTAGACCAAAATGATGAAAATGTTGTTGTAAATGATTTAGCATAAGCTGTCCAATCAATTTGAATCATTTGTATGAACACACTTTTCTTCTTGAGTTCTTGTTTCTGTTCAGGAAAACCGAGAACCCCTGATCACAATCAGGCCTCAGACGCTGCCTGTTAGTGAGCTCACTTGCATGCTGACATTTGGGATAACCGGTTACTGAAGAGAATCTGTGACAAGGCTGTCAGTTATGCTCTAACTCAGAACAGCCTTTTCACAGGTCAGACAGCACTTCACACACTACGTTTCTTTCAGCAATGGGAAAAGGAGCCTTTCTACCAATTACCTTCAAGCTTTCTCCTTATTCAGCATTCCACATATAGGTATCTGGTGTGAAGAGGAGGAAATCAGACGTGTTTTACTTCAGTAATCTGGAAACCAAGAAGAAAAATCTGAGGTAAATTCATGTATCTTCTTCAAAAAATATATAATTGCCCAAAATGTTTAACCAGTTGATGACCAGAGTTTTGATCTATTTTTTTCTTTTTTCTTGTGGATTTGAAAGCTATAGCTATAATGTATTTTCTTGTTCGGTTACTCAATCAGTTTGCATGTCTTTTTTTCCTCTGATACATGAGACTTTAATTTAAAAAATTTTAATAAAAAAAACAAAAAACAAATAACAAATAAGTTTATATTTCCATTTTCCTACTTTTTACTTTAATAGCATTGTTTTTCTTTGTGTCCTGATTTTCCTTATGTACACTTTTGCTTTGTTAGGGCAGGAAGATACCTGAGGCTATATATTTTTCATTTTTTTTTATTTATGTATACACATTGTGCCTTCTTAGGGTACGGACACATGCTGCCAAAATTCTACAGTAGCTAAAACTAAACAAAATGATGCAGATTTTGTTACAGAATTAATTGTGGTATGGTATGGGTTTGCTGCAGATTTCACCTACTTCATTGCAAATGCAAAAATTGACCGCAGAAATCTGCAACATTTATTGACATTAAAGCCCCCACTGCATGCCAACTTCTGAAGGCAATTGTCTATGCTGTGAAGATACGAGATGTGCAGCACCTGAAACTATGGATACTGGAAGCCTGTGCTAGCATTTCTTCTTCTATCAGTGTGTGAAGTGTGGGAGAAGAGGGTTGCATTGACAATCCAACACAATGGGCAGCACTTTGAACACATTTTATAAATGGTCAGAAACTTGTAAATAACTCATGAAAGAGTTAGTGACTTTTTCATTAGTGACTTATGTGACAAAGGTCGAAAAAGACCGAAACGTCAAAGATTTGGAGTCACACACAGGCATTCTTCCTTACTTATCTTTATTTCATTGGAGGAGATTATAATTATATCATTATAATAATAAAAATAACTTTATTTGGATATTTAATTTGAGTGTGCAGTGGTATTCTTTTCTTTATCATTGTAGGAAATGGACTGAGCGGCGGGCGTGCCTGTTCTGAGGGAACGATCGACTAGCTACAGGAGTGGGGTTTGCAAAGAATTTGCTGAGGTGGGGGGCCCCGTTCAAGAATTTTCTGTGGGGCCCAGTCATTTCTAGTTACGCCACTGATATTAACCCAAATTACTCCTCACATGAACTGCTTACCTGCACCCAGCAATTATTACTACACTAGGAGTGAAGGAGTAAGCAGCAATCAGGAAAGCAGACAGTACTAAAACCCTCTCTGCCTTCTCCCTGTAAAGTCCAACCAGTGTTCCTCTCCTGTAGCTGCACATGATTGTGAAGTCACAAACAATGCAAAGAAACATCTCTGCCAAGTTATACATAGGAAAGCCCTAAGTAGTGACATCACTTCAATTGATACTTTACTGCAGTGGCTTTTGTAACATGGCATATCATCATATGAAAAACTTAGGCAGACATTGTGGGGTCACTCCACAGCAAAACATGGGAACAGTGAAGATTTGTAAAGATACAGTTATTAATATTTCCATCATGTTAGTTTGTCAATTTGGTTTTTAATCCTCTGAATTTTGTTGCTGTAGTTGTGTATAAAAATACCTTAACCAAGACAGAATGGCTTTTTCCTTCATAAAGTTGTCTAAACTTTCATTTGACCAACACCTATGTCTCCCTACCCCCCCAAACACCAGCTATAAGGCTACTTTCACACTAGTCGCAGGGGTGTCCAGCAGGCTGTTTCGGCGGGTGAACAGCCTGCCGGATCCGTGCTGCCACCAGTGCAAATGTGTGGCCAGAACTACGCTCCATCCCCATTCACTATAATGGGGGCGGGCTGGAGTTCCGGCTGCAGCACGGCAAACATGCCGAGAGGCAGCCGGACTAAAACTACGACATGTCGACATTCCGGAACAGCCTGCTAGACACCCCTGCCGCTAGCGTGAAAGTAGCCTAGGTGTTCGGAAAGTGCAGAGGCAAGTGAGCCAATGTAATATAGTTCTATTGGCAGCATATCTCACCGGAGAACAAAAGGATTTGACAATTTGAAATCTAACTGTCCTCTTCCTACAGTGAAATTACGTTGAACCAAAAAACCCAAATTGGGTGACATCCCTCTCAAAAATCTGTATGCATAGCAAAATGGAAATATAACAGAAAATCTATTCTAGATTCAGGTGTCTACTTCTCAAAGAGGTCTTCTTTTGGAGAGGTTTCCCTTGAGCCCAGCATTTTCCCCTTTATCCTATAACGGACCGCAAAACACATACGGTCATCCGAATGAGTCTTAGATCTGACAGAACCGCTTTAAAGGGAACCTGTCATCAACTTTATGCTGACCTCACTAAGGGCAGCATAAATTAGTGACAGAAATGCTGATTTCAGCGGTGTGTCACTCATGAGCTAAAAGTAAGTGGTTGCCGAGAACCAGCATCATAAGCATTGCAGCACAGGCCTTGAAAAGAGTCAAATCTACCTGAGAAGAGTCATGGTCATTAATAATCTCCTGCTCTCCTAACCCATCTGCTAATGACTGGCAGTTCTCTCCTAGACATAAAGGGAGAAAGCTAGGTAGAAGACTGTCGGTCATCAGCAGGTGGGCAGGGAGAGCAGGAATTCATGAATAACCATGACCAAATCTTCTCAGGTAGATTTGACTCTTTTCAAGGCCTGTGCTGCAATGATTATGATGCTGGTTCTTGGCAACCACTTACTTTTAGCTTATGAGTGACACACCGCTGAAATCAGCATTTCTGTCACTAATTTATGCTGCCCTCAGTGAGGTCAACATAAAGTTGATGATAGGTTCCCTTTAAAGCAGGAACTAGAATGCAGATGACATTTTTGCAAGGACACATGTTAGTTGTCCTCTAACATGTGTTCATGTTGGTAAATGTTACTAATTATTTGTGATTACTTACTAGAGATGAGCGAGCATACTCGTCCGAGCTTGGTGCTCGTTCGAGTATTAGGGTACTCGTAAGTGCTCGCTGCTCGGATGAGTATCTCGCCATGCTCGAGGAAATGGCAACTTCGCATCGTGCTTTTTTGGCGCCTATAAACACAGCCAATCACAAGCCAGGAGACTCTGCGGTACACCCAGCATCACGTGGGGCCCTTACATGTCGATAGCAGGGGTTGGCTGGCCTGATAAGGTGACCCTGGAATATACTAGTGACTGGCCGCGGTGCTTGGCTCAGATGCCGTCTGGATGTCATTAGGGATAGAGCTGCTGCGTTTCAGGGAGAGTGTTAGGGCCTGCATTTAGTTCTCTGTTAGGCAGGAATCACCCACAAAGAACCCAACAGTCCCTTCTAAGGGCTAGAAGACATTTTTTTTTTGTCTCCTGGCTTGGCTGGCTGGCACTAGTAGTGGGGCTATCGCCATATATAACCCCCTTTTTTTTAATGTTATATCTCAGTGATACAAATCCATTGCACACAGCAGTGTGGAACTATTCTGTGTGTCACAGTTCAGTACACTCACTATTTTCTGTCCAGGTGACACTTTCTGTATGTCACTAAATACAACAAAGTCTTTTGCTGCCTGTCACGTGTATAGCTTGATCCCAAAAATCTCTGTGCGACATTTGTCTGGGTTGCAGTGTAAATAGCTACCGTCACAAGGGTGTCAGTTAGCTCTACGATAGTTTCTGCACG
Source organism: Rhinella marina (assembly GCA_900303285.1). NCBI lineage: Eukaryota > Metazoa > Chordata > Amphibia > Anura > Bufonidae > Rhinella > Rhinella marina. Next base: position 33,921 of record ONZH01025272.1, read on the forward strand.
TCACGTTCCAAAAAAAACAAAAATCCAAAACAAAATATACAAAAAAAATTAGTTTTTTTGTTGTTTTAGCTCAGTGATACAAATCCATTTCACACAGCTGTGTGTAACCTTTCTGTGTGTCACAGTTCAGCACACTCACTCCAAATCCATATATTCTGTCCAGGTGACACTTTCTGTACGTCACAGAATACAACCAAGTCATTTGCTACCTGTCACGTATACAGCTTGATCCTAAAAATCTCTGTGCGACATTTGTCTGGGTCGCAGTCTAAATAGCCACCGTCAGTAGGGTGTCAGTCAGCTCTATGATAGTTTCTGCACGTCAGGTTCCAAAAAAAAACAAAACTAAAAAAAAATATATAAAAAAAAAAATTAGTTGTATTTGTTGTTTTAGCTGAGTGATACAAATCCATTTCACACAGCTGCGTGTAACCTTTCTGTGTGTCACAGTTCAGCACACTCACTCCAATCCATATATTCTGTCCAGGTGACACTTTCTGTACGTCACAAAATACAACCAAGTCATTTGCTGACCTGTCACGTATACAGCTTGATCCTAAAAATCTCTGTGCGACATTTGTCTGGGTCGCAGTCTAAATAGCCACCGTCAGTAGGGTGTCAGTCAGCTCTACGATAGTTTCTGCACGTCACGTTCCAAAAAAAACAAAACTAAAAAAAAAATATATAAAAAAATATATATAAAAAAATTAGTTGTATTTGTTGTTTTAGCTCAGTGATACAAATCCATTTCACACAGCTGCGTGTAACCTTTCTGTGTGTCACAGTTCAGCACACTCACTCCATTCCGTATTTTCTGTCCAGGTGACACTTTCTGTACGTCACTTAATTAAACCAGACTGAACAAGTTTGTGGGTTTCAGTACACCAGGCCCGTTTATTTATTTTTTTTATATCATACACTTATATACAGAAAATGTTGAACCCCAGGGCTAAGGGTCGAGGACGAGGGCGTGGGTGTGGACATTCAATTACTGCAGGGGGCAGAGGCCATGGTCCTGGGCAGGGTGAGACAGTACCTGCTGATGAGGGACCTGTGGAACGCCGCAGAGCTACATTCCCTAGCTTCATGTCTCAACTTACAGGGACACGTGGTAGAGGACTGTTGAAACCACAACAGTGCGAACAGCTGATCTCGTGGATTGTGGACAATGCTTCAAGTAATTTGTCCACCAGTCAGTCTTCTACGCAGTCCACCCACGTTACCCAAGGGAGCACTCCTCTGGCTCCTCCACCTCAACCTCCTTCCCCCCAGTCTGCCCCCTCCCAGAAAAATTTGGAATGCGATCCGGCATACTCTGAGGAACTGTTTTCTGGACCCTTCCCAGAGTCACAAACCACTCCTCATGTTGCTGCTGACCTCTTTCCCGACGCCCAAGTTTTCCAACTGTCGCAGTCTACGGGTGATGATGATGACATTGTTGACTTAGTGGAAGAAGTGTGTAAAGAGGTGTCGGACGATGAGGAGACACGGTTGTCAGACAGTGGTGAAGTTGTTGTCAGGGCAGGAAGTCCGAGGGGGGAGCAGACTGAGGAATCGGAGGATGACGAGTTGACTGACCCAAGCTGGGTTGATATGCCGAGTGAAGACAGTGCTTCTGAGGCAGAGGCGAGTGCTGCACCAGAACAGGTTGGAAGAGGCAGTGGTGTGGCCAGAGGGAGAAGCAGGGCCAGAGCTGGTGCATCAGCAGCAACTGTTTCACGTAGTGAAGCTCCCGTGGCGAGGCCTAGATGTTCGCAAGTCTGGAGGTTCTTTAAAGAAAGTGAGGATGACCGACGGACTGTGGTGTGCAACCTGTGCCACACCAGGATCAGCAGGGGTGCCACCACTACTAGCCTAACCACCACCAGCATGCGCAGGCATATGAGTGCTAAACACCCCACTCAATGGAACCAAGGCCATTCACCACCTCCTGCGGGTCACACCACTGCTCCTTCCCCTGTGTCACTCGCTGCCTCTGCTAGTCAACCCCCTGCGTCACTCGCTTCCTCTGCTAGTCAACCCCCTGCCCAGGACCCCGGCACGAGCGCCTCCCGCCGGAAAACCACACCTTCACCTCCACGATCCTCCACAGTGTCCACCAATGTGTCCCAGCGCAGCGTTCAGCTGTCTTTACAGCAGACGCTGGAGCGCAAGAGGAAATACAGTTCCACCCACCCACATGCCCAAGCCCTCAACGTCCACATCTCCAAATTGCTTAGCCTGGAGATGCGGCCCTATAGGCTGGTAGAGACCGAGGCCTTTCGCAATCTCATGGCGGTGGCTGCCCCTCGGTATTAGGTCCCCAGCCGCCACTATTTTTCCCGATGTGCCGTCCCAGACCTACACCAGCACGTGTCAGAGAACATCATCCGTGCCCTGACCAACGCTGCTTCTGAGAAGGTCCACCTAACCACGGACACGTGGACAAGTGCTGCCGGGCAGGGACACTATATCTCACTGACGGCACATTGGGTTAACTTGGTGGAGGCTGGGACCGAGAATGACCCTGGGGCTGCTCATGTACTGCCCACACAGGATTGCGGGGCCTACTTCGGTCACGGTCTCTCAGACGTACTATGCCGCCTCCTCCTCCTCCGACCTCTCCTCTCCTTCAGTCGGTAGCTCTACGCGCAGCAGCAGTGCCGTGGGTAAGCGCCAGCAGGCGGTGCTCAAACTGCTGAGCTTAGGTGACAAAAGGCACACTGCCCAAGAGCTGTTACAGGGCATCACGGCGCAGACCGATGTGTGGCTGGCACCGCTGACCCTCAAGCCAGGCATGGTTGTGTGAGACAACGGGCATAACCTGGTGGCGGCTCTGCAACTCGGCAGACTGACACATGTGCCATGCCTGGCCCACGTGTTCAATCTCATAGTTCAGCGGTTCCTCAAGACATACCCCAATCTGTCTGATTTGCTCACCAAGGTGCGCCGCATCTGTGCGCATTTCCGCAAGTCCACCACAGATGCTGCCACTCTCAGGGCAGCGCAGCGCCGCCTACAACTGCCCGCTCACCGACTGTTGTGCGACGTGCCCACGAGATGGAATTCAACATTAAACATGTTATCCAGAGTTTACCAGCAGCGCAGAGCGATTGTAGACTGCCAGATGTCAACTTCCACCAGAACTGGTAGTCAGGTCAGTCAGATTCCTCAAGTCTACAATGAGGAGTGGACGTGGATGTCTGATATCTGCCAGGTGTTGAGCAACTTTAAGGAGTCAACACAGATGGTCAGCGGCGATGCCGCCATTATCAGCCTCACCATCCCGCTGCTTTGCCTGTTGAAAAACTCACTGCTCAGCATCAAGTCGGATGCTTTGCGCTTGTCACAAGAGACGGTGGAGGAAGATACGTCGCTTGATAGCCAGAGCACCCTCCGGTCTGTTTCTCAGCGCGTATGGGAGGAGGGGAATGAGGATGAGGAGGAAGAGGAGGAGAATGTCGGCGAGACAGTAGAGGGTACCAGTGCTCAGTCCTTAACTCTTGAGCGTGTATGGGCTGAAGAGGAGGACTTGGAGGAGGAGGAGGAAATGGAGAGTCAGGCCAGTGAGGAGAGGGAATTCTTGCATGTTGGGACTCTGGCGCACATGGCAGACTTCATGTTAGGCTGCCTATCCCGTGACCCTCGCGTTAGAAGAATTTTTCAAACACCGATTACTGGGTGTTCACTCTCCTGGACCCACGGTACAAGCAGAACCTTTCCACTCTCATCCCTGCAGAGGAAAGGAGTATGAGAGTGAATAGATATCAACAGGCCCTGGTGCACAAGCTGAAACAATTCTTCCCATCTGACGCCGCTAGCGGCAGAGGGCATGGTTCTGTGGGCCAAGTAGCGGGGGAGAAGAGGCGAGCAGGCAGCTTGTCCAGCACTGGCAGGGGAACGCTCTCCAAGGCCTTTGCCACTTTTATGTCACCCCAGCAAGACACTGTCACCTGTCCCCAGTCTAGGCAGAGTAGGGGGGAGCTGTACAGAAAGATGGTGAGGGAGTACCTAGCTGACCATACCAACGTCCGTAGCGATCACTCTGCTCCATACAACTACTGGGTTTCAAAGCTGGACACGTGGCCTGAACTGGCGCTGTACGCCTTGGAGGTGCTGGCCTGCCCTGCCTCTAGCGTGCTGTCAGAGCGGGTATTCAGTGCAGCTGGTGGTGTCATCACCGATAAGCGTACACGCCTGTCAACTGACAGCGCTGACAGGCTGACGCTTATTAAAATGAACAAAGCCTGGATTTCACCGGAATTCAAATCTCCTCCGGGGGAAAGCAGCTAAAATTTAACATTACTTATGTATCCGATTCCTCTTCTCTACTCCTCCTACTCCTCCTCCTCCTCCATATCGTCTTTGCCTAACGCTGACCAAAAAAAAGCCATTTTTCAGAGGTCCAACTGGCACTCTTTTACCACAATTTTTCAGGAGGGCCCCCTACAGGCCCTCTCTTCAAACAATTTTTCCGGAGGTCCACCTACAGGCCCTCTCTCCAAACAATTTTTCCGCAGGTCCACCTACAGGCCCCTCTCTCCAAACAATTTTTCCACAGGGTCACCTACAGGCCCTCTCTCCAACAATTTTTCATGCAGGTCCACCTACAGGCCCTCTTCTCCAAACAATTTTTCCGCAGTCCACCTACAGGCCCTCTCTCCAAACAATTTTTCCGCAGGTCC